>JAZHYW010059026.1:0-12989 GCA_037355805.1 Ixodes ricinus | reverse complement strand
TGGTCAATGGCAACAATCAAGCAAGCTCTTCAAGTCAAGTTTGCATGCGGCACCACGGGGTATGAGCTCCTTCGGACACTCGGCTACCCTCTGCCCAGCACCAGAACATTGATGCGAAGACTACAAGGCTTTTGTTTTCTACCAGGAATTCTAAAAGAAGTCCTCGATGTCCTGAAAAAAAAGTAGAGACCATGGAAGATGCAGAACGGGACTGCGTTCTCTTTCTAGACGAGATGGAAATTTCAGGGGGCATAGAACATGATCAGTCGCAGGATTGCTTTCTTGGGTCTGTGACTCTTCCGAAGATGGAGGAAGTCGAAGCTAACCGTGCTTTGGTTTTCATGTTGGGGGGCTTGACGACCCGGTGGAAACAGGTAGTAGCGTACCACTTCACGGGGAGGTCGCTTGAAGGCACCCTCCTGAAAGACTTAGTCCTCCAGATTGTGAAGTTGTCCTTCGAAGCGGGACTAAAAGTACTCGTGGTCACCAGCGACATGGGTGCACCAAACAGAGCAATGTGGCGCGAACTTGGCCTTTCAAGTACCAGGAACTCCGACACAGTGTGCAGCATATCACACCCATGCCTTGAGGGGCGCCGTCTGTATTTCATGGCCGATGTCGCCCATCTGCTCAAGAACATTCGAGCGCAACTGATTCGCTCGGACATCTTCTTCCTGAGCAAGCGGATTGTTGAAGAAAACGGGCTCCCCACAGACATCGTCAAGCTTGAGTATATCGACGCTACACTGAAGCTAGATGAAGAAAATGAACTAAAGGTGGCTCCTCACATGTCAGACATTCACCTCAGTGACGGTCACTTTACAAAAATGAAGGTGAACATCGCCGTCCAGTTCTTTCGTGAAGCCCCCGTGGCCATCCGCTACAGAGTGAGCCAGGGCCAGTTGCCAGCTCAGGCAGAAACCACTGCTTGGTTTTGTGAGCTTGTTTCTGAATGGTTCACTTTGATGTCGGCGAGGCATCCAGTTGTGGCGTTGAGTCATTTCGATGCCACAAAACACCAAGCTGCCATCGAAAAGCTAAATATCACAGCCTGCACCTTCCGAGAGATGACCATGGGCTCGACATCACATTGGAAGCCTTCACAAGCAGGACTTATCACATCAACCACAGTTGTCTACCAACTTCAACATGAACTCCTGAATGAGCATGGGTACGGCTATCTACTGACTGGACGAATGACACAGGACTGCCTCGAAAACCTATTCTCGGTTGTCCGTCTACGAAAACCAGTGCCTGGAGCCTGCGAGTTCAAGTGTGCTCTCCGCATGATCTGCGTTAGCCAGTTTGTCCAGACTCCCAGGACATCTGGCTATGCAGTTGATGATGGGGAGCAGCTCGCCGACTTGTTTTCAGAGGGTGCGAGGGCTCCTTCAGAAGAGCCTGAAGCTCCAGAGGAGATCATGGATTGGGTGCTGTCAATGCTATCCAAAGAGGAGAAAGACATTCTAGCGTATGTAGGTGGATTCCTCCTGCGTGCAGTGCTGAAGTCTGTGAACTGCAACACCTGCAAAGAAGCCCTGACGTCAAACTCGAACAGTAAACACAGCACCCTGATCAAAATGAAGGAATTTGTAAAGCACAGTGAGAACTTAATCTACCCCAGTGACAAAGCCATGGAGTTTTTAATCGAATGTGAAGAACAATTCAAGGGCCTTACATTCACAACCGACATTTTGAGTCTGTGTTCTCCATTTAAAAGTATTGCGTCTGTGCTTAAAAGAAACAGTTCAGTGAACACTGGAGTATGCTCACAGCACAGAGACAGTGTGGAGAAACTGCTTCTGGAGAAGTATCTGCATTTCCGGCTGAAGATTCACCTCAAACAAGCCCGTCTAGAAAAACGTGCAAGTGGGTATTCAAGCAAGACGTGTGCTGGTGTAAACCTTTCGTAGAGTTTGTGTGCTGAGCAGTGTGCTTGCGTAGCAGTTGTAGAGGCATGCAGCTCATCTATCCAGTGCTTTTCAAATCTATCTTTCTGTATAGTTTTTTTCTGTCATCTCGTGTTTCAGAGTCCCGTTTGCCTTGGTCCAAATATGTAGAGTTAAAATAAACAAGGACACATTCTTTTTGCTTTTGGAATTGTTGCATTGACTGAATGTGTATTCACTCGAGGGCAAATCACAAAAGGTATACTTAAATGATTGGAACTTTTTTTTCATTAATAAATATACCTCTGTCACCAGTGTATAAATATATAAATACACCTCCATCACCAGTGTGATGGAGGTGTATTTATATACGGATAGCTGCTTCCAGCTCATCAATGACCTAAAAATGGCACCCCCTAAAGGGCTTTTTCCATTGATGACAGACGCCTTTGCCACGTCGAGGTTCTTTGGGGGCATAGCAGGATTATTATGGGGCTCCAACTCGCCCTTTTTCCGCACCCCCCCCTCCCCCCAAATATAGCCTATTTTCTGTGCACGTACAAGCACAGCAACCACTTCTTGCCCCCGAGTCCACTGCTTTGTTAGCTGGATAGGTGCTCGAGGATACCAAGTGTCTGCATACACTGCTGTTTCTGCTGTGTTTCCTCAATGATGCAAGGCCTTAGGAGAAGGCAAGCAACCAGCTTGCAGTTTCTGCTAACTGCATCTAAGCCCACCTTTAAATACAAGTTTTGTGTCATTTCAATTAGCAGTAGCCTAAGAATTAAAGCAAGAAAATAATGCAAGATCAGTAAAGTTGCTTCAACATGTGTCGCACAGTGCTGAAAGAACCTTGTTTGAATGTCTTGACCCAAAGGGGAACTGCACAAGAGAATGCAAGCAACCAGCTTTCAGTTACTGCTGACTGTGTACCAAGAAGGAATCTCTTAGACATTTCAACAAATACACACAGAGAATATAATCTGTCCAAGAGCTGTCATAAAACAAGGCACTTAAAATTAGCATTCAAGTAAACAATTTGCAATGTCACTAAAATATCATCAAATGAGAGAATAATTCTATTGAAGAAAACTTTAAGTGACATGGTTTCATGAACAAGAAGAGATGGGGAGACGTGCAGTAGGCTAGCTAGCACCAGGGTTCTTCCCGCAGTGTAAGGCAACGGTTCTGCCGTCCACTAGTTAGCTGACCGCCCACTTTTGTGATGTCCAAGCCACCTCTATATTTTGCTGCGGATGGACTAGAAGGAGTTGATTTTGCAAAAGTATGATGCTTTCAAGCCTCGTTTGACGGTTTCTCGTCAAACGAGGCTGAAGCCGAGTGCGACATATACTCAACACACGAAGAATTCACAGGAAGCAAATCTAGTCGAACATCCGCGAATCGTCCGTCGGTCGGTCGAGCCTGTAGCCGACGACTCCAGACGCACAAGCGGAGACGTTGGGTTACGTGTTGTAGAAATAGAGTAAGCTAGGGTGCAAGCACGCATGGTTGGACGACGATCGGTCGTTGATCACACGAGCCTGAAGAAAGATGCACTTCATAACACATGTTGGGGCACGCTCGAAGTGCACGAAGATTGCACACAGGAAGACCCGTCCAGCGTTGTCGTAAGACTACGGTTGACGGTCAAACGAGGCTGAAGCTGACTGCGCAAAATGCACACTGAGACACACACTAAAACACAGCAGCGAACACAGAACACACGAAGATTTCACACGAGCGACTCCAGTCAACAGCCACGGATCGCCGGTCGGTCGAGCCTGTAGCCGACGACTCCAGACACACAGGCGGAGACGTTGGGTTACGTGTTGTAGAAATAGAGTAAGCTAGGGTGCAAGCACGCATGTTGGACGACGATCGGTCGTTGATCAGACGAGCCTGAAGCCGACCATAAAAGACTCACGTCAAAACACACGTTGGGGCACGCTTGAAGTGCACGAAGATTGCACACAGGAAGACCCGTCCAGCGTTGTCGGAAGACTACGGTTGCCGGTTAAACGAGGCTGAAACCGACTGCGCAAAATGCACACTGAGGCACATACTAACACACAGCAGCGCACACGAACACACGAAGAACTCACACGAGCGACTCCAGTCGACAGCGACAGATCGGCGCCCGTCGGTCGAGTCTGTAGCCGACGACTCCAGACGCACAAGCGGAAACGTTGAACTACGTGTTAGAGATAAAGCAAACTAGAGTGCAAGCGCACACGATGGCTCCCTAAAGTAAACAAGAACGCACAAGTTACCCGGGCTCCGGGTAACTTGTAGGCACTAGGCAGACAGTCAAACTGAGAAGGCTGTTCGTAACAACGATCGAGTTTAGACGTCCGAGATGGAAAGGTTGAGTATCCAATAGCACTCGCATTCCGTTGAAAGCGGCCCACACTCAGCTCGCAGCATCAGATTGCGACGCAGCTGAACCAACGAAGCGTGAAAGACCGCGCGAGCGCGAGCCTCGACCTCGAACGACGACAACGGCGGATCACCGCCCTTCGCGGCGGCGGGCGGCGGCGGTGGCGGCGCGGCGCCGGAGCTAGGTGCTACGGAAACGGAAGCGGCCTCACAGTGTTGCTGGTGTTTCGCGGGGAATAAAAATCAAGGTTGCGTACGTTTAGCGCAAAATGGAGGAAACAAAATGGCGATGGGAGAGAGGGAAACGGCAGTTGGCATCACCCTAAGCGCAGCACACATGAAGGCTCCCTAGGTCGACCCTTTTCCCTTACAAAGCCACAAGGCGGTGCTCCAGTTTTTGACGTCGCAGCGAATTTCCGGTTCATAAAAAATGTATTTACATATGGACAGGTTGTACCAGAAGTGCGCTGGCATAATACTACAATATAACTAAACATAATCCAAGAAAAGAAGATTTGCACTTTGAAAATGGCACATAGCGCGCGGGCAACACAGCATTTATTCAAGTACGTTAGCAGGAATGCAGGGAAGTTTTATTCCCGATCATATGAATAGAGTGGCGAGGGACAGTAAACCCCGACTGCAGCTTACTGCCAAGAAACACGACTGGGCAATCGCCTCAGAAACTCCTGCTCCCCGAGCTCCCACAGCTCGCTCTATAGGAGGTCGGCTAAACGTTCCGGCTGCATTCCGAGCATTGGAAACAAGAGCCTAAACCGCCTATGCTAGCTCGATTCTGATGTTCCCAGATGGCTTAACGTGTTAGAGCCAGGATACGTCTGGTAAAGCGACGGTGCTCTATCTCCTCCTGAGGGGAAAACGCACACTGAAAGTCCTCTACGCCAGGACGGGAGAGGTTTGCTACACAACACAGATTACAGAAACGTGATTGTTACTTTCAGGTTGAGGCACAATCGGGACATGTGTCGTTAACTGTGACCCTCCATGCGTAATAACCGGTCCATGGTGGGCAGGATGTTCCAGTCGCATACTTCCATCCAGTGTGGCTGCCCGCAATGACAGGTCTGCCGCCACTAGATTTTCCTACTGTACCTGTGCGCTTCACGAAAGGTAGAGGAGCTACACTTTAGCGGCAGAAAATGCTTCACAAACCCTCCATACGGGTGACTCACTGACACTGACGTTGGGTAACTCTCGAGCTCCCAGGCGTTGCCACGCGACAATAGAGGCGTAATGCTGCTTAGGGTTCTCCACTGCAGGACACAAATTTCCAGAGCCCCGAGGGTACGTAGGCAGGTATCCCAACCAATATTAAAACAGTACTCCTGCAAACTGCATAGTCAGTATCGTCCAAAAGGTTCAAGACACGTCCTGGAGCCAGAAGCAGTGGGATTGTAGCCAGACGCGCTATGCTCCTGCCACGGTCAGAACACGGCAGGCTAGGTGCCGGTCTGGCTACGAGTTCCGTCTCACCGTCCCCAACAATTTTAGATAGGCTAGGTTAACGTGCGTGCCTCATTTGGGGGCGGGATAGCCACACTAGGTGCGCAGCACAACTTAATTATAATAATGTTTATTTTTCAATCAAATAAAAGATGGAGGGAGACCGAGGAAGAAAGCTGCAGCTTGACGAGTCCTCGGCCCCTCCTACAGAAGTAGCAGTGACACAAGAAAAAATAAACAAGAAGCAATAGTATTCAGAAAGAGATCAGGTGGCAATATTCACGTTTTTTGTTTAAGTGACGCGGTACATGTATAAGTAGAGTGCACTTATCAAAAGATAGATGCACAGAGAACATCATGTATATATATATATATATATATATATATATATATATATATATATATATATATATATATATATATATATATGAACATTTATATGTATACAGAGAAAATCCAAGTATTATACAACTCAAATGTCTGGAAAATACTACCAAAAACCACATTGACAAAAATATCGAATATCTTTTTTCGATGATGTAATAGGATCAATATTTTTGAAGCTAAGAATATTAAGTATGTTGGCAACCGTATTAAATAAAATTTCCTCACCACAGGTCGTTCTAGGATTAGGCAATTTACAATTTTGTAAATCTCCAGTGGGGTAGGCTGGCACTTTCGGAGGAAGAGAAGCCAGATCACTCAGATTAAGATAATGTTTTCTTGTACATCAGATTTATAACACACACATACGATATTTATATATACTATTATCATTCATCAATTTTTTACTCTTAAATTGGGTTTCACTTTGGGTGGTCGTACAAGACACTCGAAATGTTTGTTGGCATATTTTTCTACAACAAATGCATTTTATTTAAGTTAATACTTGGTCTATTATCCCAAAATAGGTGGCAGTAGTTGCTATAAGAGAAAAATAAAGAGCTACAGATTAAAAATATGACACTTGTTGGCAAACGATGGCAGTGTCGATACATCAAGCCAACGACACACGATAGTTTACGCAAAAATAAATATTATGATCGTCCCATCGCATCTGATCCGTGAATAAAACACCAAGAGTCCTAAAGCTAGTGTGAACTTAAATTTTAGTCGAATGTAAAACGATATCACAAGTAAAAGAAAAGTTTATTTTATTAAAAAGAAACCCTTTCGTTCTATTTCCATTTATTTTTAGAACATTACAGCTACACCACTTATTCAGGTCGTTAAGAGTATCTTTTGCGATATTAATTAGCTCATTAGTGTTATTACCTGCATATAGTAAACTAGTAAAGGCAGGGTGAATAACATATTTGATATTTTTATTTGGGTTCACAATATAATTGGCATATAAAGTAAACAAAAAGACCCAATCACTTCCTTGTGGACTCCAGATTCAATTGGTTCTATATTAGAAGAATAGCCATTTATATGGACGTATTACTTACAATAGTAAAGATATAATGCAATTAGAGTTGATATATGTTCACGAAAGCCATATATTTCTAGTTTTGTTATTAACAGATTATGATTTAACTGATCGATCGCTTTGCTAAAATAAATAAATATTCCAAGGTTCATTTTCTTCTGCTCAAAGTTGCCAAAATATATAATATGTTTGGTCTAAAAGAGCAAGCTCGTTACACCGGCCTTTGGGGAGAAGAAACTGTGACGAATTTATTATACTGTGCTCATCTGAAAAATTCACCACACGTAAAAACAATATCTTTTTTTTAATTATTAAAAAAACAGTGAGATTGAAATAGGCTTGTAGTTTGGCATGTCGTTTTTGTCATCATGATAAAACAGCGCACAGGAAACGGGGTAAGGAGAGGTTAAACAAAACGAAGCTCTTTCGTGCTACGTATACTTTTTCTTCCTCCGTCTTCTGTGCGCTGTTTTATTATGTTGAAGTACCAACTAGCTCAAATCACTACTTTTTTACAGCTAAGCTCTGGTCACCCTTTTTATACAAAACGCTGACCTTAGCTATCTGCATATTGTTTTTCGAAAACTCCCCGATCTTCAAGCAGAGATTGAAAATGTGGGTCAGAAAGGGTGGTAGGACATCTATTACATATTTTATCGGACCTATCTGCATAATATAGGCGTCACAGTTTGTACTATTGTTTAAAGACAAAAATGTGTGCATCACGTATATATTTAATACTGGCTCAAGAAAGATCGAACTTTCATTTTTACGTTCAATACTCGCACTCGCTTTCGCCAGGATTATATCTTGCTAAATTTACCTAGTGATCTTTAAAAGCATTTGCTGGTAATGTTTATGTAAGTTCTACATTATGCAGTCGGATTTGTTTTTAATTGGCTTTATTTCATGCGAACGATTTATTACATTTTTTAGCTTTTCCCACGTGACATCTGTTCGCATTGCACTCGACACAAAGTAGTTATTAAAGTATATTGATATAGCACTTCTTAATTCCCTTGTAAATGTTTACGGTACGATTTATATAATTTAAAATCTGCAGGGTTCTAAGTGTTTACAAATATCTTGTACAAAATATTTTCCCATTAACTTTAAATAAACGTCCTGATTTTATCTTTCGTTTACGATTTCTTTTCGACAATTTAATAGATCTCTATGGAATGCACGTTTTTGTATATTCCTTTATATTTGTTCAAAATGCGTTATACGCCTCGTTCGCGTCTACCTCTTCATAGACCTCGCGTACACGTCTATCTCCAAAAGTTTGTAACAAAATTCACAATGGCTATTCGCTGTTATAGTTTGAAAGGAGCACCACAGCGCTTCTTTGTTGTTTTAGCTATTTCCATATTTATGCAAGCAAACACGCCCAAATGATCGCTTATGCCTGTACTTAATATCTCTGATTTTATTCAGGTTAAGCGAAAATTTGTAATAAACAGTTCTAGGAGTATTGAAGAGTCAACCGGAATTATTGTAGGTGATTTTATGACATTCGTTTAACCACCAATATTAATTACCAAATCCATCTGCCTTTTGCTTAGGGTGCCTAGAAGCCTGCTTTCCCTTTCACAGTAGAGATTTCTTACCTAAAAATGATGTGTAATATTATTAAACCTTAAGAGTTTCTCTGCATGTACATGATCTTGTTTTTTTCTTCTTATTATTAATGCCTTGCGAGTTATCCTTCGATTGCGTGATTGTGACGTAATTTGACTGTGTCCATCTGTTGCTTCTCTTTATTGTCTTTATTTTTTTTTCTTGTTAATGCTGTAAACTGTATGCTATGTTGATTGTGTTTTTTAGTGCTGCATAAATGCCAATGTGGTGGCCTCTGGCTTCGTCCAGCTGCACTTGTGACGCTTTTTCCACAAGCCTCCAGTAACCTGTTCGTTGTACTTGATGCAAATACAAAACCACAACAACATGTACCACGAGGTGGGGGGACCAACGGGTTCGAGCTACCGCCGAGTAGCTGCTTCTCTGCGTGCATTCAGTCGTGGCGTTGTGTCTGCAGCGCTTGCGTTGCGGCGTGTTGCACGCAGCACCAAAGTAGCCCTCCTGACTGGAGCGGGCACAGACTCGCCGCATGCCCCTGTACTTCACGCATGACGTGACGCCGAGCGAAGTTGATGGAGTTGGGCACCGCTTTCGTCATTTCATGAGGACGACCCTCGTACCGGTGGACATGGTGGCACGGTCCTTGCACGTCAGGTCCGAGACCCCGAGGATCTCGCCGAAAGCACCGAAGACTGCATACAGGGCATCGTTACAGATGTACGGCGGGAGTCGGAAAACCGACACGTTCATGGTGGAAGTGGAAGCAGGTTGCCCTGCGCTACCGATTTCTTGGCCGCCTCAGGGGCGCGAACTGGGACTATGAACCTGCTTTCTCCGTGGTACTGAAGGTGCGTTAATAAGCCGCTCTCTCAAAAGGGCGTACAGTGCGCTGACGATCTGGTCGACTGGAATCTCAGATGGCGCCCAGAACAGGAAAGATTCAGCATTCGGCGGTTTAGGGGTCATTTTTGATGGACGGCGAGGATGGGGACAGTCTTTGACACTCGCGACAGAAGTGGAGCAGCAAGAGTTTTTTTTCGTCGAAGACTGAACAACGAACGAACAAAGCCCACCTTAATACCGCTGCTGGAAACGTGAATTAAACATTTAATCACCATTCTTCAGGTGGGGCCACTAAAACAACCAAGAAGGGCAAATGTGTTCGAATTTTTGAGATGTTACTGAAAAATCAAATTGACTCCCTCCAATACGTTCAATCGTAAAGACAAGACCCACTCTAAATATTCAACATTTGCTGCCCGTATAGCATTTATGCTTTCTACGCCTGGTGACATAAGCAAACTCGACGGGCTTGCAAAGACTGCGCGGATGGAAGTCGTTTGGGATGCAAGCACATGGCTATGTTTGTAAACAGTAAAACTGTGTATAAGCGCAAGCGCTTTGCCCTGTGCCGTAGCGGTACGCCAGCTCTAGTTCAAGCCGTAATCTATGTAATTATGCATTGTATGCCGGGAGAAGGCTACTACTTAGCTTACATAGTCATCGCAGAAGAAAGCTATTAGCGGTGTTGCGAAAAAGTGGCGCAAGTTCTAATGCGCCTAAGCAAATACGGTATCAGGGTCAACGGTAAAAAATGCGGACCGTTCAAGCAAAAAGTAAGGTATCTGGGGCACTAAATTCACAAAACTGTCCTTTATCCTAGAGTGGGGAAGGTGGAAGCATTAGAAAAGGCGCTGAAACAGGTCAACATGACCCAGTTGAAACTGTTTTCGGACTTGATGAACGGTCACGCCAAATTTCTGCCTAATCTAGCAACTGCGTTGGAACCCTTGCTGGACTTTTTGCGCAGGAAACAAAATGACAGTGGATCACGCCAGTGTGACGTCCCGTTCAAAGCGTTCATAGAGATACTGACAGTAAAAGCGTTCTAGAGCTGTATGATACATCATAAGCAGGGGGGATAATGAAAATGAAGATGATTTAACTGGTGATTTATACCATAATTTAAATCGTAATTTAAGTAAGAACGGTTTTACTGTATTGATTTATGTCAAACATTTTCTGCGCGAATAATCCTAGAACTATTTTATTTATTTACCGCGTGTTTGTTATTTGACAATCTCCATGTGCATTTGTTTTGTTTCAGACGAAAGAGTCATCAACCAAGAAAAACTTTTTATTAGGTTGAACACTTGCAAAATGAAATGGTCTTCAGAGAAAATTGGAATGTTCATTTTTATGTAGCGTTCAGTTCATTTGTCAATTACGTAACATGCTTTTGAAAGTAAATAAGAGCACGGACAAAAAAATCGAACTCTAAAAATAGTATGTCCTATTGTAAGAAACTCAAGCCGCACAAGAGAAAGATAATGAACCTTAAATGTACCTAAAACTTAGAGTTCTGCGCTTTTACCTTTTGATTTCATTGATCGGACTGATTGCTTAATGCATTTGCCTAAATACACAAATGCTGGAAGTAATTAAAATGCACTATTTTACGACTTTAGGGATTTAGTTCAAATTAAATTACCTATTTTATCTATTGATACTATATTTCCAGTTGAAATATTTGTAAGCGTGTGCAGCGAACAATCAAGGCAAATCCAATGAAAACATAATCACCAGCGTCAGCACTATACATGCTATATTCGAAATGTCAATACGGCCATGTACATATTGTAGGAATTCTCCTCCTGCTACCGTCTGGCAGAATGACACAACGCACTCGTTCATCAACACGTCGTCATATATTGACTGTCATCGCCCACCCCGCCATCCCAAGAGCCCCATGCATACTTCCGCGGTGGTCTTTTATCAGCGGTGGAGCACCGCTCGAGTGGCCGATTACTCCTCGCCGCATTGTGGTAAACAACACGAGGGACAATTTAGCATGCGGGCAACCAGGCCCAACGCTATAGATTAGAAGGCTGCCACATACATCTCCGCTGTTCCAAAAAACAAATCGAAGACGGTTCAGGACGTAGCTGGAAACGCTGCCATCCGGATCAAACTTCCTGGCGAAAAAAGACTTGAACAACCTGCGTCTTTCGCGATTAAGCTTGGGTTAAGGGGTTCGGACGTGCAACTTGAAAGAAATTTTATTTGGATTTATTGGAAAAGCAGACTCCGCCGCAGTTCCTCCTCTATGTCATCGGGGGCAAAACGCCAAAGTGCCCATCAAGGGTATCTGATAACTGAGATATTCGTTAGCCATGTCTTCACCCGGAGCGTGAAAATTCATTCTTTGTTTCTTAGAGACCACGAATACAGCATACCCAGAAGGAAACATGATCGCGTCTGTATCTAGGATAACGGAAATCGGGGTTCTCAGCACGTTTAGAGTTATCCGAGGCTCAATAACCCTCGATCTAGGTTCAATTCTGCATACCACTTCTATAGATGCTGTTGATTTTGGAGTTTTTGGGGCTGAAGTGCTACAGGACCACTGTTGAACGTCCTTGGCACAGCGAAACTCGAAACACCTGTGTCATTCGGTAATATACTTGGGTTAGGGTTCGTGACGTGTAACGCAATAATAATAAAACATACATACATACATACATACATACATACATACATACATACATACATACATACATACATACATACATACATACGTACGTACGTACGTACGTACGTACGTACGTACGTACGTACGTATACATACATACATACATACATACATACATACATACATACATACATACATACATACATACATACATACATACATACATACATACATACGTACGTACGTACATACATACATACGTACATACGTACATACATACGTACATACGTACATACATACATACATACATACGTACATACGTACATACATACATACATACATACATACATACATACATACATACATACATACATACATACATACATACATACATACATACATACATTTTATTGACTCACTGGGACTATCGACTATTAAAGACGAATATGTTTGCGGGCACATAAAAGCCAGCGAAGAGCTTTTGGATGGCACCATAAAAAGAATAAGATAATCAGATAAAAAATATTATTCTTTTTTCTCCACCTAACCCTTTCTAACGCCGCTCGCCATTTGTCGTGGAAAACATTTTCTCCGCAAACTCGATTTGTGAATAAAATTTGGGCTAAGATTTGCTCCACCAACTCTGGTAGCGAGACTTAGAGTATACAGTTCCGCTCAAATTCATCAAACGACTCCATATTCTATATATTCCTGAAAAACAACAACAGTGTTTACGTGTACACATTTGTGCACGTAGCGCTTGAAAGGGTCT
>JAZHYW010059025.1:0-35191 GCA_037355805.1 Ixodes ricinus | reverse complement strand
GACAGAATAAGTTTAATAACGCAGTCTTTTCTTTTTGCTTGCTGCATTTTTACACTACGAACAGTACCATATTTTTACTGGGAATTCTCTTAGAGCTCCAAACTGAGCTTCACAGCTCCACTTGGAGCTCTGGTTATACCAACAAATTTATTTTAATTCGTTTTTTTTTTCTTTATACGCTTTTCAAGCGCCTTATTCCGATTGCGCGTTCGTTTCGACCCGTAACCGATCAAAAAACATACTGTCTACTAGTGTATCGTGAAGCGCACAAAATGTGTGCCAAAATTAAGAATACCTTCAGGGTTTGCAGTCAATTTCGACCAAATTTTCTCTGGAAATACACACGCTGCTCCAGAAACCAAAGCGCGAGCCTCCCAAGTAAGCATACAAAACACTTCTTTTCAACGAATCGTGTAAACGTGTACATGGTTACAAGCGCGCGTAACTATAGTGCGCGACCATATTAGTTTACACCCTTAACGGTGTAGAGGGTGCTCCGACGACTTACACCGATTGATACGCCTTTTACACACCCTTCTTCGCGCAATACGAATTAATGCACCTTTGAGTATGGTTAGGGGTTACAAAAGGTGCTGCGGTGGAAGTGATGGAAAGCGACAACATACCCACTTGGAACCGCTTCATAGCAAGGGTTGTTTTAGTTGTTGCGTGGAACAATTCTACCTGTACGATTCTGTATACAACGAGACAGTCCATAAACCTCGAAAAAATGATCCATGCACAAATCGGCAAGAGAAAAGCAATACCTGTGTAACCTTAAAGGGTAACTGCAAAGAAAAAAAGGTGTTTTTTTAAACAGCCTAATTGGGACAAGCATGTCACGAAACAAATCTTCCGCGAAAAAACAAATTTTTTCTAGCAATATTTACGCCACAGGACGTAATTTAGTCGGAGTCCCAACCTCTCCGCATTTGAAACTCCCGCTCTTTCGACGCCCGCGGAGTGGCTGGTATACGTCACTCCGTGACGTATAGCAGCTACTCTGTGACGTATAATAGCAACTTTGTGGCGCGCGATTCAAAACGGGTGAAATAGCCGCAAACTAAAATCAGTCCTGCGCAATAAATATTGCTGTAAAAAATTTTGTTTTTGGCGGAAAAATTGTTTTGTGACATGCTTGTCCTAATTAGGTTGTTTAAAAATACACTTTTTTTTCTTTGCAGTTACCCTTTAATGAGGTAGTCACAGGCAAAATGGTGGCGTTTCAATTCTTGGTAGTTTAAAGCCGAGGAGCATGTAACAGGTCATGATTTTGGTGTCATGTGTATGTACTTCGTTACCGTATATTTTATCTCTGAGCCTGCCATCTGACGAGTGTTGCTGGAACACCCTTAAGAGTGTTAGCTAACACCCTCAGGGTGTTAGCCCTAAACAAACAAAAAGCAACCCTAAAAAAATAAGTATTCTTTTTTTTTTTTAGTTTAGTAGGGACACGTTTGTAAAGAACTAAATTTTAACAAGCCGTGAAGTTGGGCTAGTTGGTTCATAATGCATACTTGGAGACAGAGCGAAAAAAACACAAGGGACGAGAACGAGAAGTGGACGAACAGAACGCTGACTGGCAACTGAGGTTTATTCCTGCGAGGAATAGAAAGGAAAACCTAAAAGATGCAAGATAGATAAAACATGACCCACCCCTTGAGACACGCCCGAGCACTTAAACAAATCTCGCCGAATTTCTTAATGAAAGACACTTCGTCGTCATCCGCTAAAGCCACGGACGGGGCACTAACACACGTGTCCGCTCCGTAGGTAGAAATAAAAAACGCCTCATCAATTTCTCTAGTCACTTTGTTGCGGTGACGAGCCAGAATCTTAATCTCCCGTGAAAACCGGAGAACACGAACACCTATCGCAGTGAACTGCAAGGTGTCCCGACAGCGAAGACCGAAGGGGAAGCGAATGCCCTGGCCCTAATATTGACACACCTCCCGCCTGACTTATGTACACCTCACACGACAAAGGGATCAGATGCACGACACCCGTCGCGCACGTAACATACCGGGTTCGGTGGCTGGCCTCCACGAGGCCCAGATGACCAACACGATTAACTGAGGCGCAAGACAGGACAACTTTGAGGAGCTGAGAACACAACAGGCACGTCAAACTTCTCAGCCACCTGCTTGATCCTAAAGCAGTTAATCGTGCTAGGTCATCCTGGGCCTCGGTCTGAGGTTTAAAGAGACACTAAACTCTCAAAAACTTCGGTTAGTTACTGCATCGATACACACCGCTCATGTTTACAAACAAACCGGAGCGCCCCTAGCGGACGCCACCGGCGCCGCGCATGCCCGATGGGTGTGGGCAGACAAGCTCGCCGTCGCCCATAAACAAACCATTGAAATGCGATGTTGTCGGCGTCGATGTGAGTCCCCTGCCCTTTATCGCGTTCGAATTGTTCATTCTACGTCTTCCTCGCAATGTCTGACTACGTCGGGCGGTGTCAGCGAAATTACCGAGGCCCGTTGCACCGCAAAACTTCGCGTGAATAATCTGACATGCGGCGATTCATTCCGCGTGGACGCCGCAGAATGTACGCCGAAGCCTGATTCGCGATGAGATTTCGCTGGCAAATTTCAGTCGCGACGTCGCTCGGGCTGCAAAGCGTGAACCGTAGCTGAGATGGTCGACGTCGATACTGAAAATCGCAAGCAGAATCGGACGAAGTGAATCAGGCATAATAAGTCGGTGATGGCCGCTGGTAACAATAATCAACATCTACCTTGTATCTACTGTTTACGACGAGCCTGCTTACCAACCTTCAAATTTAAGTCTTTTGAGGCCTGCACTTACTTCTAATCGGAAGGACCGGGCCAACTTTTGGTCTACGGGCCGGCGTCGTCTAAGAGAGCAGACGACAAGCAGAAACGTTTGAAAGAGCAGACGACAGTTCGAACGATCAGGCGGCCGTTCGAACTTGAAGACGCACTGAACGTAGTCCGCTGGTGGCCCGCACAACTTGACGGTTTTCTGGCGTTCGTGTTGGAACAAACAAATAAATCTGATGACCACAAGTATCCGTGAATTCAACCCAAAGTGCTTCCCGCCCAAGCAATCGTTGTCCGACGGCGTCTGCTTTTCCCTTTTCACGGCACATATCCAGATTCTCGGACGAACCGAGCACGTGAAAACTGACCTTCAAACCTTTCTCGACACTTTCTGGTACGGCCCCAGTCGCGGCGTTTTGACGAGAAGGCAGGCTTTTGTCTGATTCGTTTCAAAACAACGCAGGAATACACGTCTGGCATGGGGACTTCTGCCCACAGCCCCAGACCGGAAGTGCGACCGGCGCGCCACCACCGCGCCGTGACGTCACAGAGATGAGTTCGTGTATAGAATAGAAGCAGGCTTGGGAAGTAATCCGTTACTTTTTCAAGTAATTTTGTAATTGCCACATTATTTTTTGCGGCAGTAATTTGTAATGTAATTTTGTTACAAATATTGGTAACATATACTTTAATTCCTCGTTACTTCAAAAATAAACATAATACAGAAACTAATACTAATACAGAAAAATGAACATAATACAGCAGCATAAAGATAGCAAATTCAACAAAATAGAACATTGTGAGAAAAATTTTGTGACCGGTCACTAGAATTATCAGAACAACGTGCAAGGCATATACAAATATGCGAAAAAGAATGATCAAGACGACAACGCAGAGTAGGAGTTGTCTTCTTTTGATCTCCTAGCGGAGGCGAGACACCGCAGACACTGCTACTGAGCATGTGCACCGCTAGCTTTGTCTGCAGAATTCAAGGGATCATTTCCTGTCGCCATAAGCTAGCGGGTATGGCAGGTATAGCGGGTGTGGTTGCGGTTTCGCTGTATTGTCGGCTTAAAGTTGAACGGAGTGCCCCTATATTCTTTCTGCTAATCACAATAGTTTACTTTTACAAGGACTACCATAATGCTGGCGAACGAGCGAATGGAAAGTAGTAATGCAGAGCATTTTTCAGTTTCTGTTGTCTTCCTACAAACGTATGGAAAAAGTAATGTGAAAGTAATTACGGTAGTAACATAACGAGTAAAGTAATCCATTACTTTTCAGCCAAAGTAATTTGGGATGGCAATCCATTACATGTGAGGCTCAATAATTTTTAATTGTTATCCACTACATGTTTCAAGTAACAGTAAACATGGCCAAATTTTCGTAAATTTCATAAGCATTTCTTCGTTTTTCACGGTACAACCTAGCTATTAACAAAAAAATCAGCAGAACCCATCCTTTGGGAATGATTATCTACGTTAATGCGAATAGCATCAAACGGTGCGGAGTTATGCGCGTTCGTCAGGTGGCCGGCACACTCTAGATACGCCAGCCCACTCTTGAGGCGATTCTAAATTTGTTGACACTTTCACAGCCCTGCGCACGATCTCCGCAGCCCAGCACGTGCGTTTGTGTCACTTAGGAAGGCGAGCAAAGCACGCGCCATACGCACAAACACTCAAAATGGTACCGACCAGACTTTCTGGCGTCTCAGCTAGTCTCAACCAACGGTACTCTAAACGGTTGTTTATATCTTTACCATAGGACGCGCTTACAGCGCTGTCACAGCTACCGGTGCGCGCGCGTTCCATGCACGAGGGCTCATTCCGCTCTCGTGAGGGTGAGCACGGCCGCTACATCACCCTCTCCCGAGCGCGGGAGAGGGTGAGCTAGGGGCAGTGCTCAGCCTCACGAGAGCGGAATGAGCCCTCGTGCATGGAACGCGCGCGTCATGGTAAAGATATAAACAGGTGTTTAGAGTGCCTTGAATGACTGCCTTCATAGCAGGAGAAAGAAGAAGACGCCGTTTCGAACGGCTGCGTTTTCATGTTCTCCGCCCAAGAAAACACATCGGCCTCCGGCCGAGGTAATACGTCTACCGCTGCTACTGCTACCGTTACTCCGATGGAAGACTACCGAGTGCTGATGCCACGAATGCCTACAGGTAACCTCGTTCTGAATTCAGTGTTCCTGCATGGAGATCTCGCCGCTCGACCCTACCGAGCTCCGGACTTTCGTGACGCTTTAAGTGGCGTCATTGACCGAAAGGACATCATCGCCATGGGACAATACCAAATGTCGCATGTCTGGATGGTTGTGTGTGCGACTTCCCTCGCGAAAGCCAAGCTCGTCTCCTGCGAAGAGCTAAAAGTGAAAGGCCGAAAATGCCTCGTCGTTGACCCAGAGTCAAAAGAAGTGAAGCTCAGGCTTTTGTGGCTACCCCCCACATGGAAAACCGCAGAGTTGTCGAAGCACTGGAACCTTTCGGTACCGTGCGCTCTATCGTACGAGAAAAATGGAAATGCGAAGGAATGGAAGGAATGGACACTCTCAACAGAGAGGTGCAGCTGACGCTCCGAGACGACATAAGCGTGAGCAAGATTCCTCATCTCCTGACTATCTACGGGTGCCAGAGCTTGCTACTGATCCCCGGTCGGCCTCCCCTGTGCCTGCGATGCAACCGCGTGGGCCACATCCGCCGTCAATGTCGGACTCCGAGGTGCACAAAGTGCCAAAGGTACGGACACAGCCTCGCTGACTGCGTCCTCACCTACGCCGACAGGCTGAAGATCGGAACAGCGGACGAGTCAGCCACAGAACACCTGATGGATGCAAGCGAGGTGGTTGAACCAAACGGGGATATCCACATGGTGACTGAGCCTCCAGACCCTACACTTCAGCCACTCCCGCCAGAACAGCCAGAAGGAAGCCTTCCCTCTCCCGATGCGTGTACAGAACAACCCGCCAGCCCCCCGACCAACCCAAAAAGTACACTGAACACTTCTCAAACGCCAGAGCACAAAGAGACTCTCACAGACGACCAACAGAATACAACCACCACCGAGGTTGAGGATGAAGGTAACTCAACACAAGAAACTGACGATGCAGCCGATCCCATACTTGCAATCGAAGCCCTTACAAACGCGACATTGAATGACGGCCCTTTAACTAGATCAAAACTGTCCGACAGACGACAAGCTGGAACGCGGCACAAGCCGTATTCGAAACCACTTTCTGGCCCTAAGCTTGTCGAAGACGCCCCAGTGAGCGATAACGCTCAACCATAAGCGATTGCATGTCCAGCGCCCCTCAGCTCCGTGTGGCTACCTTAAATGTGAGAGGTCTTAACTCTAAGCGAAAGCAGTGTCAGCTCCTGCAGCTCATGTCCCTACAACAGGTAGACGTGTTAGCTGTACAAGAAACAAAATTATCCGGCGTGGAAGAAACCGAGATCGCTTTGAAACCTTTTCTGAATGATTTCGAAGTATGTGTCACCCATGCAACGGGCACCTCGGCTGGGTGTTTTTTGTTTCTAAAACAAGGAACGGGTCTGACTGCAAAAGCTCTCACCACCGATCGGGAGGGGCGCTTCATCGTGTGCGATTTTACTTATGGCAACGACGAATGGCGCATAATGTGTGTTTACGCTCCTAACGCTGTGAATGCACGTAATGACTTCTTTTTACTTATAGAACCATACTTTAGCACCGATAGAAAATTACTGCTACTTGGAGATTTCAACTGTGTGTTAAATTTTAATGATCGTTCCCAATTCATAGCCAGATTCGACCCTAGTGCAGCGTTACTACAGTCCCTTGTTAACGAAAACAACTTAGCGGACATTGGAGAACACAAAGGCAGCAGAGTTCATTACACACATTTCCAACGCTCCTCTCACGCACGACTGGATCGAATATACATTTCTGGAGAACTCTATGAGGCTATTTCAGATTACACAGTGAAACCTGTATTTTTCTCAGACCACTGTCTCGTCTCAGTTATCCTTGGTGAAAAGAAACGGCATTCAGTACGTCCTGATTGGCGCCTATGGAAACTAAACACAACTCTTCTAGATGACGAAATATTTACTGATCGTATCCCAGAAATCCTTTTACGAGTGCAACAGATACCCTCACTACACATATTTTGCAAATGGGACATGTTCAAACAAGACGTTAAAAATTGGGCAATTGAACGCGCCAGTACTATCACATTTGAAAAAAGGCGAGAACTAAAGACTCTCTTTAATATGCTGTCAACGCTTTATGAGCTTGAAAGTAAGAAACCCGGTGAATACACAGAAGAAATAAACATGACTAAAACACAGCTCCAGCGATACGATGCTGAGAAGCACCGAGGCGCAGTGATTCGATCGCGCTCACAAAAATTTTTACTCGGAGAGATGCCCGGACGGAGGTCCTTAGAGGATGAGCGAAAGTATGCTTTAACAAAAGAAATAGTTGAAATTGAACATAAAGATAGTACGAGAATAGATACACCAAATATTTCAGAAGCTTTTGTCGATTATTACACTAATCTTTTTGGGAAGAGTATTCAAATTGAAGAAAGTACAGACATAGAAGAGCTAGTTCACCTCGTGCCCTCCTTATCAGACGAGGAAAAGGAAATAGTCGATGGTGCTCTGACCTTGCAGGAAATTCAGAGTGTCATAAAAGCTCTTCCTTCAAACAAAACACCTGGACCTGATGGCTTAAGTGCTGAATTCTACAGGAAATTTTCTGACCTGTTAAGCCCATTACTACTTGATGTCCTTAAAGCCGCATATGAGCACCAAACACTACCACCAACCTTTTATCATGGCCACACTGTACTAATTCCCAAAACTGAAGACACATTAGCTTTAAGAAAAGTCGAAGCTTATAGACCCATATCACTTTGTAATGTGGATTATAAAATCTTCGCAAAAGTTTTAAATGAACGCTTACACATCGTAATACATAATCTAATTGGAGAACACCAAACTTGCGGTATACGAGAACGAAACATTCAAACAAATATTCACGTAGCGAGATCTGTGATAGACTCCGTATCCGATGAGCAAGATCAAGTAGCTATAGTTCAACTTGACTTGTCCAAGGCGTTCGATAGAGTAAGCCATTCATTTTTATTCAAACTACTTTCTCACGCAAACGTAGGGACCATGCTTCTAGAGGGCATTCGGCTCTGTTATAAAAATAGCAGCACGAGGCTAATTGTAAACAACTCTCTTTCCGATTCCATCCCTATTAAATCCTCAGTTAGGCAAGGTTGCCCACTATCACCGCTTCTTTTTGCTTTATACCTTGAGCCTCTATGCATGAGCATTATTACGAATCATAATATCCGTGGCTATACCCTTTGCTTCACAGAGGTTAAGTTACTGGCGTACGCCGATGACGTTGCCTTGTTCTGTTCGAATAAGGAAAGTGTGGAAAAAGCCCTTCATGTAACAGAAAAGTATTGCGAACTAACTGGAGCGAGGTTGAATGCCGAAAAATCGAATGGCTTCTGGATAGGGAGTGGGCAACTGTGCCAGGGCGTTTTGCTGGGTTGTCGTGGAATTGTTGTCCATTCAAATATCTTGGCGTTCCCCTAGATCAAACAAGATCCAATAATCTATACTGGAATTCGGTTGTAACTGAGATCAAACGAAAATCATTAGCATGGAGGGCGCGAGATCTTTCCATCTTCGCAAAAGCAGCAGCGTGCAACATTTTTTTAATGTCAAAACTAATGTATGCCTTACAAGTTTTACATTGTAGCCGTTCAAAAGTACAAGCCTTCCACAGAATTTTTGCGACCTTCATCTGGAGCTCATCTTGGGAACGGATGAAGCGCGACAACTTATTCCTTCCGTTGGAAACTGGCGGCTTAGGTCTGGCACATTTATTCGTCCGACAGCTCGTTTCGCGACTGTTTTTCTTTAGGAATTTGTCCCATCCTTTTCTGCTTACCGTTGCTCAAAGAAAACTAACACATCACTTGCCCTTTATGATCATTTCAACAACTAATTCCACCCCAGGCAAACTCTGGGGATTTTGGAAAGAGATAGTCGATACTTTCATGTTTCTAAAAGTCCGCTTCTCGCTAGAATTCCTTTTTGAGGTATCAAGAAGAAGACTATCACAAGCCCTAATTGAAAGTTTCTTTCCTATTCCCCTATACAGAACACGGTTTAGCGACTGTGAAGGACGCGATGTTTTAAAACGAGTGAAACGAATGTGCGTATCTCCAAGTGCTAAAACATTTTTCTTTAAATTGCACACATCAACGCTTCCAGTAAAATGGTGGCTCCAAGAGCGGGGTTTTTTTGTACCGTGGTCGGTTGATTGCCGTTTATGCCACCGACCAGAAACCATAGAACACTGCTTTATCTACTGTACAGATGCAGTTTTCTTCTGGGATGTCCTGCAACGAACTCTTAAGAAGGACATAGACTTTACAGACCATAGTATTCGTTTTCTATACGTCCCCACCGAAACAAACATTCCTTATGATTTATTCATGCTGATAGGCCTACACAGCCTCTGGAGATGCCGGATGATTGACAGGAATGCAGACACACCACGAACCACTAAATCCATTTTTCTAGAAGAAATATCTAAAGTAAGAAGTGTTTATGAAGCTCACCAACCGGTGCCTGAATGGTTCCCCTTTTTGATGCGTGCTTAAGACTTCCAGATTTTTAATATCTGGAAATGGTTGAGATTACTGCGTACTTAGAAACGCTGTTTGTTACTGTCTGTGAAGTGCCATGAGTGAAAATGTGCTCCAGGACTGTGGTTCAGGAAAACAATCATCTTAACTTTTCATCTCATTTCTATCACTGTGTGTATAGTCATATTTTCACCTTATGACCTTGTAACCTAAATTTTTAACGCAATCTTCTATGTATTCAAGAAAAAAAAGCGTGTGTAGCTTACTGGAAAGTTGTCCGCCTCACGTGCGTTGGGTCCCGGGTTCAAATCCAAGTAAACTAATTTTTTTTGTTGTTGTGAAACATTTGGCGTTATTCATTTATTTCATTTTTTACAATAATTATTGCCGTCCGAAACTTCCGGCAGTTTTTTTCCCGAGTGGTTGTGCCGGCTGCCGGCAAAATATCCCCACCCTTTTCATAACAGGGCACAAGAGGAGGTTCCTGAAACACAACACCGTTCCGTCGGAGAATCTTCCAAAGGGATCACACGACCGGGTCGTGAGGCTTCGGAAGCCACCGAGAGGTACTGCTACCATTTGATCACTATTTTATTCCAGGCTAACTTTTACACTGGAACATATTAGGTAGCAGTATCAGTATAGATATTGTGATATTTACGCAACTGCGTGAATCATTTTGCGATTTCTAATATTTCACTTGAGCGATGCAAATGAGCGTATGACTAAAGCCTCGTCGTGCAGAACTCATTGATATTTCATCGAACGTGCACCTCGATAAATTAAACTGAAAAAGACAACTTGTAACCAGTGGCGTCACAAGGGGGGGCGGGGGGGGGGGCGGACCGCCCCGGGTGCAGCGCTCAGGGGGGTGTCACGGCGGGCCAGCGAGGGGGGGGGGGGGAGTCGTGGCGGGCCGCGCGAGAGCGGAGGGGAAAGGGGGGAGTCGCGGCGGGCCACGCGAGAGCGGGGGGGGCGGGGGTCGCGGCGGGCTGCCGTCCCGGGTGCCGCTGACCTCGTGACGCCACTGCTTGTAACGTTTTGATGCCAATAAGCAGTCTAAATAGCCGCATTCTGCATTATAACGTTCGCTATCGTGTTCGGCATTTTGGCATTTCAAGGAAAACGTAATGTAATGACTATTTTGGTTGATGTTTTGGTGAAAACTCCAGAGGTAGCAGGGCAGCATTCGACACGAACTGCTTGCCTCCTGGTGCTGCAGCGTCAACACAGCACCTCCTGACCGGTTTCGAGAATGTGCAACAAGACTGCGAGTTTATTACTAGGTCACTACCTCGCACTCAATGAGGGCTCGCCAAGTTAATGTCTGTTTGCATGTCAGAGGCTGTTCTTGTGTAATACAGAAGTGTTGGAAAGCTTGGCTAAATGCCACCTTGCCCATTTGAATAAGTTAAATGTGAGAATGGCAACCTGCATTTTCATCTGATAGATTCCTGGTTTGAGATAATGTAGTAGTTTTGTAACTATCCCTCTCAAATTACCCTAGGTGAGAGAAACGAGACCGCTTCCTGTGATGGGGACAGCGAGGCCATCGTCACCTGTGACGAGCACTGCACGGTGACCAGCAGTCACTGCAGTGACAGTGAAACACAATGCAACTTTTGTGACCACCACATGCCCCAATTTATTGTGATTTCGGCATTACAAAAACTTTATTTCCAGCAACTGCCTAAAAAAATATTGGTTATATTTTTGGTGTCCAACTTCTACATTTCCTTCGAAGTATGCTCCTTGTGCATTCGAACGGTTAACCCAGCAGTCTTTCATTACTGGCAACATTTATGGAAGTTATGCTTTGGTATAGTTGCCACCTACGCTGTTGTATTCATATTGTGCATGTTCTGCCGTTTTCACCTTTAGGGTCACAACGTTGTGGCGGAACTTGATGACAAAGCAGTGTTGGTCAAGCTGAAAAATTCACGCTAGGGCAGGAGGACAAATCTTTATTAAAATAAAGAGCCCCTTACTTGAGAGCCAGGTGAAAAGTAAGTGTTAGGCGTCTGGAGAGGCTTGGTGAATATCGGGCCATGAAGGCTTAGTACCACGGTACTCGCATCAGCGGCGTCCGGGGGAGGCGAGATTCTCCTGAGGTGAACGGGGCTGAAGGGGATCAAGGTGATGGTGAGATGCAAGGGTCTGTGGAACATTCCTGGAGCATCTGAGGGCTGTCAGTGTGCTCCGACCAGTTATCGGATCGGGGACGATATGGGGAATCAGGTGGGGTAGAGGAGGACGTGAAGCATGGGATAGTTTCAGCTTTCCAAAACACGAATTCCACAGTTTCCGGGATAGTGACAAATACTTTGATTGCACTGTGGGACGCAGAAAGCTGCTTGCAGGCAGCCATGACATGGCTGTATCTTGTTTAGCCTCGCTGTGCAGTCATGATACATATGATGGTGAACATAAGACCATCATTCACTCCGTACCTGCAGCATCATGAAGCGATGGCCATGGTAGCTTGTTCGCCTTCGACGCTTCTGGAATTGAGCTGCAGGGCACTATGGCCACTGCCTCGTGGCACTGCCAGTACGGAGTGGTCGGTGATCTGATGTTCACATTCATGCGGGTCATGACTGCACACACACTGTAAGAAAATTCTGAAAATGTAAATTTCGTTCCATTCTTTTATTTTTTTTTGTAGGGCCCGACGACTCCCTTTCGAACATCCAAAAGGAATTGCCTACCTTGGATGCCTGCGTTCAAGTAGACAGCATGTTGCAGGCGAAGCTAGGGCCCCACGTTCGCTGGGCGGATGTTAAGAGTGACAGTGAGCTTGCCTCACTAACTGGAGGTTGGATCTCTACAACTAATGAGAAACATTGTAACAGAGTTCGATAGTGTGCGAGCAAAGCTTTCTTCGAAGAGCTTCCTGCTTTCTTCAGGTGACACCGTGCTCATGACATTGATGAAACTCTATCATGATGTCACCATCAGTTTCCTAGCGTTCCTTTTTCAGGATACATAGAACGACGGCGTCTGAGAACGTGAAGATGTCCCTTTGTGTTCTGAGTAAGGTTTTAGGTGCAGCTCTGTATGTTCCCTGCGACCAGTCTATTGAGAATAACCTACACAATCTACTTTCAAAAAGTTTCCTCGCACGAAACTTGATCTGGACTGCACTGAGATCCCCATCCAGCGACCACTTGACCTTGCATCCAGGATACTGACGTACAGTAAGAAAACCTACACCCTAAAAGTGCTGATTGGGTGTGCACCAACAGCATGATTACGCTCGTGAGCCGTGCTTATGGGGGACTGACTTCAGATTCTTTTATGACAAAGGAATCTAGAGTTCTGGAGAGATGCTCACCGTACGAGCAGGTAATGGTCGACAAGGACTTCTTTATCGACAAGCTTTGTGACGAGGCTCTTGTCGAGCTTGTGCGGCCTCCATTTCTGAGGAACAAGCAACAGATGACTGAACCTGACGCACTCAGGAACCAAGACATCGCACGTGCACGTGTTTACGTGGAACATGCCATTCAACGATTAAAAGTGTTCAAGATTCTGCAGCATCATTTTTCTAAGCACCTGCTTCCCTGTTTGACGATGTAATGCAGCTCCTTGCAGGTATCTTAAACCTTTCACCGCTAATTTATGCAGAAGATAAGTTTCTGTAGCTGGCAAGGAAGCCACTTGTAAATAGAGTAAAAATGCGCATTAGCGGCTTGTATCTTTATTTATGCGTGTTCAAACCTCGGGAAAAGTTATCGCAATGTAATGAAGGCTTGGTGCGGAAAAGGTGCTAGTCCAATAAAATGTATAACAGAAAACTCGGTATGCTGGATGGGATCAGTACAACTTCAGAACTGTTTTGTGCGAGGCTTATGAAATTTTTGTGGGATACATGTACATTAATAGAGAGTCGAAACTCATTATAACTGGGCCGTTTGCTCAAAACCGGTTAACTTTAACCGCGGTAAAAGTTAACCGCATTTCCTTACGAGCAGGAATTTTAGGTCACGTGACAGGCAGATTAAGGACGGCAGGGAAACATGGCGGTGCCTTTGCGTGAGCGAGCACCGCTCGCTGGAACTAATATGTTGTAGTAGCTGCAATATCGGATGTGGTAGTCAGCAATGAATATTGCAGGAGGCTTTGTAGCCTTACGTCATTTACGCGCTGTAATTTCGTAATAGCAAATGTATCTGCTTCTTAGCCTACTCGCGTGGACACATGATGAGCTGTTCTTATGGATTGATGAGAACGCATTCGAGTTCTTGATGGTCACGCAAAGGAAGGTACAACACGAAGTTCTACAACTACGCCTCAGAGGCTTTGTGAGAGCGGTCCCCCAGAAACAAGCAATGAATACAAGACTCTCACGCGAACAACTCGTCCCGACTACTCTCAAGCGTGCACCATCGATTATCCTGAGAGCCTACTCATTTGGGCCCTCACAAAAACAGATCGACTGCATCATTATGACCATCGACTGTGTGTATGCGTGACATGCTTAACGCGCGAAACCTAGCGCAGTTCGAGGGCATTTCTTCACATAGGGCATTTCATCAGACAGAGCAGCTTGTCATATAAGGCATTTCGTCACATATAGAGTATTTCGTCACACAGGGTCGTAGGGCATTTCGTCATAGAGCTATTCGTTGCGGTGGCAGTTCGTCAGACTATTGAAATAACTTCGTTTTTCCGTGCTATTTTTTTAGCGCCGAGCATATTGCTGCCAAATGAAAAATCCTCGGGTGAGGCCCTATCTATTGCCATAAATGTTTGGAGTCTCTTATAATAGCCGATGGAATCGATGTTACGTTCGCAAAAAACGTTTGATTGCTCGTGACTCCAACACGATCTGGGTACGAGCCGTTCCGGTAACTAATCGGAAGACAGCGGTACATATGCAAGTTTGTCAAAACAACTTTATTCAGAAATGGTCACTCTGACCCTAGAGATTGGTCTACTCATAGTGAAACGTTTCGGGCGCACACCTCTAGGACGTCTTTGCTGTCGGTTCCTTCGTAGCGCCGAAGAATTGTTTCAAGCTTGCTGCTTGCGCAGTTCCTCTTGCTTCCTCGACACCCTTGTGGAGACGACCCGGCTTCCTGCATTTCTACGACTCGGCTTACTACTTCTACTTCATTTTGTCCAGTGCCTGCTCTTTCTTGAGGTACTCACTCCAGGAACATCCAGATATTCGGTGATTCACAACCGACACTTCTCTGCAAAATTGAACAACGGTGTGGAGGCGTGATACTATGGGCTGTAGGGAATTGTTGATAATTACGTGTTTTGTTTATTCTAATTCTTGCACATGTACTCAATTAAGGATTATCTAATGGACCTGATATAATTTTACAATAAGGTGCGTAGCTGCAGGTATCATAAATAGCATGACATGAACAAAACAGTCACAAAACAAATGGCGGTATACAAGAGCGTGAGACAGCGTCTTTACGGAACACAAATAAATATTCTTCGTTGGTTTAGTTCTCAACTTTGTCGCTGGGGTCGCGGCGGTTCCTTATCTTCCCGTACTAGACAAGCATAGAGTTATTGTAATGTACGCTAGAGGTTCAACTGGCGCTAGTGTGCTGCTGCAAATTGAAGCAGGCAGCAACAAGTCGGAAATTGACTTCCGGTAATGCATTTCTATGGGAAAAAGCGAGTGCATTTTCTAACTGCGCTCGATTATAAGAGCAAATATCACGAAATAATTTTACGTACTAGGCACATTGGAACATTTCTCGGTCACGCAGACGAAATAATTGGTCAGTTACGGCGTTTTTATTTGAAATTCGTGGCATGAAAAACGGTGCTTAACCGCTTCGTACGTGTATTTATGTGCACTGTCGGACACTGTTAGCGCGAACACGGCGTCGGCGCTTTCCAGCATGGGGGATATACGTGCCAAACGAACGAAGGACATGTGGAAAACCAGAGAGACGGCAAGAACTACGCAGTAACACTGGATAAGTAACTCCTTGTGCATGCAGACGATCAAAATAAATTGGAAGTCACGTAATATAGTCCGATTTGCAATAAATAAGTACTGCTTTATTCTTTCTGCTCATGAATATGTGCGAAGATTCTTGTTCTGGGTTCAAATCATTACCCGCACGGTCCAAATCTTTGCAAATAGGAGAAGCCAGTGTGCAGGTACCCGATAAAACTGCGCGACATAGGAAATAATAAAAAGACACAGCTTTCATAGCTCACGTTCTTTACATATTTTTTTTTGCGTTCGAATGTTTTTTTATTTAGTCGTAAAAGTGCACGACGGAGTCATTTTCATCCAATGACAGGATGGGCATATTAGCAATATATAAGCACCACCGAAATGCTGGCGAGCCTTGAACACACTCTACATTCCTTTCGATAGTTAGTTTGCTTAGAATCGTCGCTCGTTTTTACATACCTTCCATGCAACAGAGGTGTGGGCCTAAAATAGAGCGAAGTTTAACATAGTTCAGTGGTAAAGAAAAATGATGTAACTAAAGCAATTACACTTTCACAATACCAATAAAGGTACGTACTATCCGGTACAACCGAAATGACAAAAAGTTATTCATGCTACTTTCCGACGAAGAGACAAAATTCACGCACGTTTTCCCATAGGAATACACAGGGAGGCTGGAAATGTAGACTGCATGCTGTCTGCTTCAATATGCAACCGGAAGTCCCGTAGACACTAGCGCCAGCTGAGCCTCTAGCGTTTATTGTAATAACTCTTTGGTCTTCTCAGCCGACCGCCTGTCACGTGCCCTCCACCTCGCCGTCTTCCACCCTCGTGGCGAATTCCGTTGGGCGTTTTGGAGCGCGCCGGAATCAGTTGACCAGATCCGGAATGGAGCACACGATCCGAACGGGGTCGCGCCGCCTACGGATCCCCGTGGAACATGATCACTGCTCCCGTGATCGGCGGATGCCTTCCCGTCATTCAACTGCCCGGGAATCCCCTTTCCGCGGCCGCCGCGGTCGTTTCGAAGACGTTTTCGCAATCGCGGCGCTAATAACACGTGTTCGACTCACGAGCGGCAGGAATGGCTCAGGAGCTTCTAGCAAAGATTGCCGGAATGCCCGTAGCGCGGCAAAACCTTCTCCTTCTTGGAAAACGAACCGGCTGTCGAGCCAAGGAATAAGCAAGCGGCCATTACGAATTCCTCTGAGGCGAGATGGGCGAGGTCAGGCGAGATGCCCCGCGAGAAAGGAAGTCACGTGTGTGCGCCGAGGGCTGGCCCGGCTTGCTTCCGGTTGAATCCGCCGAAATCGTCGGAGCAACTTTTTCCGGATCCAGATCGAGATCTGGAGCGGGAGCTAATCCAAAACGACCAAAGGAAACACGTCCGTCTCGATCCCGATCACCCGTGAAATAGGCTCGCTCCAGAAAAGTCGATCCAGGCGCGCTCCAAAACGACCAGTGGAATTCGCCATGAAGCAATAGACCGATCTCACGAACCGTTCGGAGCATGCGTGACGCGGCCATAACTTTAGTTCACAGGAGGCAAAGGGCAGTGCACGAGAGGGCTCGTGCTGTCACGGGCTCCGCACGCGCATAGCTCCAGCGAGGTTGTCGCACGCGCAGAAAGACTAAAGTTCCCTCGATGCATTGCTGCCGCGGTGGCGTAGTTAAACTGGCTGGTGAGACCGGTCTGTTGCACTTTCACAATGTTAATAAAGGTACATACTATCCGGTACAACCGAAATCACAAAAGTTATCCATGTTATTTTCTGGCGAAGAGGCAAAATTCACGCACTTGTTCCCACAGGAATGCACAGGACCACCGCAAAAGTAGACGGGTTGCTGTCTGCTTCAATCTGCCTCCCAGAAGTTGCATATACACTAGCTAGCGCCAGTTGAACCTCTAGCATACATTATAATAACTCTGTGTAGACAAGAACCAGTCTTCTACAAGTTGCTCGAAAAAAAGTAAATGATTACAATTAGAATTACTCTTGCTTAGAAATGATTCATTTAGATCACTCGATTACTCGAGAGCGTCAGTAGTTTCCTTTACTTGAAAATGTAACCATTACATCTCCGATTACTATAGATTTTCAAAACGACTGAGTTTTCTGCCGGTTCGAAAGCGGGTTTTTCGTCCTGCTCATTATTAGAATCACCGAATTATAATATATTTATCTTCTTAATCCACCACTTTGTGTAAGCCGTCGGGGATTTGGTTCAAATTTTCCGTGGTAGGTAGCTTGTGTGAACCAAGAACGCCATGAGAAGCGGGAAGGAAAACAAATAAATCAAGGCTCCAATCCACGCTGTGAAGGTGGTTGGACCGCCCGATCCAATCATGAGCCACTTGGAAATTGCGTGGTATTGTGCTTTGATGCACGTATCAGGGCCCGCGTCTCGGATCACTGATGGGAATGGGTGGACAGTGGTTCGAATTGAATAGGAGTGAGTGATTAAACAATCTTACATTGCAAAAAACAAAACACGACGTACGGGCTGTTTGCAGTGTCGAAGCTATAGAAATGATGCAGCGTTTTTGGGTTCGGAGCATTATTCGTCCACCCTAATCAATGCTAGGCATGTCATAGTTTAATTTGGAACGTGGTTGGACCTTGCGGCCCTTGGCTTTGGCCTTTAGTCCATCGTAGGATGAGACAAGGTTTAGTCGGTGTTTTAGTCTTGCACGTCTCATAGAACTGATTGTTTATAAAAAAATGAAGAAAAAAATGGACAAAGGCCACTTTAACATTGCTACTTGAAATGTAGATGAAACTTTTAACCGGGTGAACGCAGCTCCTGGCGTTCGGAGAAATACCAGAGAGGCCGGCACCGTCGTTCATATGGAACTACCCCTGCAAAGTGGACGCCTCCAAACGTATATCGTTTTGTCGCCTTTCCGTGCTGTGAAGCGAGGGCAATGCATTACGGGAGTAACAGTCATTAGGGAGTTTTCGTAGACCGCGTTTACCCCTTCGCTAAGCCCTCCGCAGCGAAGAAGCCGCTACTGCGCCTGCGCATCGACAGCCTTCGCTGTAGAGTTCCAGGCATCGCAGCTGGTTGCGAAAAGCGTTGCGGGACGGCGAAAACGATCTACAAAAACTCCCTCTTAGGGAGTTTTAGTAGACCGTGTTTCCCCTTTACTAACCCTCCACAACGAAGAAACCGCCACTGCGCCTGCGTGCCGATAGCTGTGACTGTAGAGTTCCGGAGAGCGGAAGGGATTGGCGGAGGGGAAACACGGTCTACCGGTCTACTAAACTCCCTACTGTCTCGTCGGTTTCGGATGCGCCGGACTCGCCGGAGTTCTGCTGGTTGTACGGTGACGGCGGTGACGGCAGAGACGGGTCGGCTGGGTCGGCAGTGTCGGTCCGCTAGTTTTGGTTTGTGTGAAGAAAGTCGCGGTGGCGCGTCTGGTCACAGACGAAGTGTGAATCATGCCTGGAAGGTACTGCTCTGCGAGATGGTGCGGCAATTCTAATAAGACGCCAAATGTTTCTCTGATGCTGTTCCCAACAGATCACAGGTATGGTTTCGGTTCGGAAGTTCTTTACTTCGCTACTGCGAAGTCTGGTGAACGTAAGTTCTTAGTATATGTTATTATTATTCATTTAAGGTACGAGAGATGGGCATCGTACGCCAATTTGCCAAAAGATCACAAGAGAACAAAAGAGCGCTATCTCTGTTCAGCTCATTTTTCGGCGGACGCATTTATAAACAAGAAGCGCTTGAAAAACAACGCCGTGCCTTAACTTTACCTTTTACACTTTTGGCATTTGGCTGAGCAGGACTAGAGCTTGAGATAAGACTGATTTCAGCTTTTCTTCCTTCCCGTTTATTTGTCTTTTTTTTGTTGATCAGACATGGCTGAGAAGAATGGTTCTTTTTTTTTCAACGGCAGGAAAAAAGAGATAGCTCCTTTTTGGTCAGCAGAAAGTGTCGTCCTTGTATGTAACTTTTAATTAAGTTGGGCGTTTTAACATTTACAAACAAATGCACCGCCTAATTAACCTCCTTCGTGTTTTTTTAAAGATTTATTTGCAAGGGTCTGGATTTATACGGACCACATGGCTAGTTCTTTTGTTCTGTCTGTGCTTGTGTCGTCGTGGTGTGTAAATAATATTATGCTATATAAATCAGTGTAATAATTTGTACATTTGTGTTCATTTGCTGTACCTTGTGGTATGTAAATAATTCAGTGCAATCATTTCTATGTTACCATGTTCACGAAAAAATAAAAAAAATGAATGAAAATCACGTAAGAAAAAACCTGCTTCCGTGTCTTTATGCATACAAAAAGTATATAAAAAGGGATACAAGGAAAAAAAGTGGAGAAAGGGAAGCGAACAATCGCTAGCCACCAGAGACGCCCATTTGCCGCAGAACACTGGCCAGGTGCCGCAACAAAAAACGAACACACAAAAGCCCCGACCAACGAGTCATATAGACCTTTTCTAGCGTACTCTCGTTTCCAGCCACCTAATAAGCGTATCCGGTATGGGTGACGAAAAAAATAATCCAACGTTTCGACTTGCAAATAGTGAAAAAAATAGGGGAGGCAAAACGAGAAAGTGTGCCGGTTACGCTTATATCCTAAATCCCTCTATTGGCGTGGCAAAGGCAAAACGATGTTTTCGCCCATACTGGAAGTGACGTCAATTCAAGATGGCGGCGCACTTGCAGAAAAGGTCTTTAGACCCTTTCTTCAAGGGCGATCGCCAGGTAATCGTCACTTCGGCTATGGGCGAAAACCTGCCTCGCCACGCCATACCATGCATTTAGGGAAAAGCGTAACCGTCAATTGCACGTCTTTCTCTCTCATTCTTTTACTTGCTTGCAGGTCGAAACGTTTTAATATTTTTTCTTCGCCCATACCGGATATGCCTACTTGTCGGTCGGGGGCGAGAAGTAAGCGGAAAAAGGTCTATACAGCCTCACTACAAATGTAACGGTTACAAGTCATTTTAGTACTTCCAAAAGTAATCAGATTACTGTTGTGATTATTACTTCATAATAGATGCAATCAAATGATTACAAGACCACTCCACAAGTAATTTGATTATTTGTAATTAGTACCGTTCAAGTCTTACTAGAACACATGATAACTTCAAGACTGAACCGGAGCTTTGAAGAAAAGAAACCAAAGATAAAGATAATTCGATGACAGAGATCGGACACAGAGCAACACGTGCCACCACTTGGTGCGCTGTCCGACTGGATTACGCGCCTTGTTTTGTTTGCCTCAATTTTGATTTATACTGCTCTAGGCATGCGTGCGTCGCAATGTTAAAACATCCAATGCGTCGTGGGTCACCGCGGTGGGTCACGTCGCATAGAAGCCAACTGTGCGGCATCGATTATCCCATCCTCCATCGTTGTGTGGGAGAGGTAATTTTTACAAAACTAAGCCCAAAAAAGAAAAATGCCTATGCACTTCGAGTACATTACCCACGACGAACATCGGTGGTAGGTAGAGTTGCCCCGACCTACCGGTGACCCTGGTCACGACGCATCCTAAGAAAACAAAATGGGACCCAGGGATGACTGAGTCACGGGTGACCCGCGCCTGAACATAAATATAAGCCCAACTAACTTTATTGAGCCTCGTCACTTTAGAGACCATAGTATGGGCAGCTTTGTTTCAGATAACATTAAATTTTAGTGTAATTTCAGTTGTTTCTGTTTACGTGATTTTGAAGGAGATTTCAGTAAAAAGTGTTTAAAGTGGACATATAATGCGTGAACTGTACTAACGTGTATATTTACTAACACAAAAAAAATATGAAAGTTAACGCATTTGGAAGAATACATCATAGCCCTCGTCCGTCTTTGTATGGTTGGCACCCAGTGCGAAGTGGCCCCTCGGTGAGTCACGCGTGAGGACCCAAGATAGCTGGGTAAGTTTCAAAAACCGCGCAAAGTCGGGACCCGCGAGAGTCAGTATATGTTGAGAGTTTGATCATTCATTGACAAGAATAGGGCGAAAATAAGGGTATGCATCATTGGCCGAAATGGTTTCAATGACCTTGAGCGCCATGACTGCCAGCTCTTTGTAACCATGCACTAGCCACAAATATTAGGCATCGAGCTTAACCAACACCCCCAATCACAATTTCTAGGTAAGGATGTATTCAAGTATTTCATTTGAACACTATAGAGTTCAGATTTGCGACTGTTTGTAACTGAAACGGCAACGCACGTGATGTTGTCGTCACGGTGACATTCAGTATGCACTTTATGTCTCTTCTGATTGCACTCGTAGTCGCGGTAGCGGCACCGCGGCCATGACGGTGTGGACGGCAAAAACTGCGGATTCGGCTCCTTGGGAGTTTTGACCGAAACCCGAACGCGCACCGCATATTCGCTGTTTCGTCTCATATTTCGAGGAAATTTCTCCCGTCAATGGCTTTCCTGGCTCAGTAAACGCACTCGCACCTGAAACTCCCCTTTCCACCAATCTCTTAGAATTATACATGCATCTACTTGACAGCATCATCTGCAAACAAGAGATACCTGCGCAGCGTCACGCGAATCCTTCAAGGTCATCCCAGCTCATTCTTACTTCGCACTGTTCATCACGAGGGGAATATGCGGCGCTGGCGGCAGCAGCCGGCATTGCCGTTCCACCCCGGCTCCCGCCGGCCTCTGGAACCGCGAGGCTCACTGGCGCCATCTCTTAGAGGCGCCAGAAAGTAGTCATATTTGGTGAACCACTGGTGGGTCAAGGCCAGTTTGCCAGACGGAGAAAAAAAAGTCAGCAGATTGATCTCCAAAAAGTCAGTAGATTCGCACAAAAATCAGTAGATTCTACGAAATCTGTGTTTTGCCATGTTTTGCTATTTCCATTAAACCACACTTCGAAGAAATAGTATAGAGTAATAAATACCATGGTAATATACACAAATAAAAATGAAAAGAAAAACAAGACCGAAAAAGAAATAAGTCCGTAGCAGACGACGCGTAGCCTCAACAGTGCTCCGCGCCAACAGCATTGCGTCAAAAACCTTCCACAGCCAGGTAAGGAAAGATGGCAGCTTGCAGAGGACTTCCATTGGAGATGTACGCGCGCACTTGCCGGAACGTCTTGTTTTGGTTTCGTTCCAAAAATAGCGACAGGTGGATGTCGCACTGTCGCACTCATCTGTTGATCCCAAAAGCGGCTCAAGTCTCGATTTCAAATAATAATCCCAGAAATGCCTGATCCAAAGTTTGCGTTCAAACGTGGAGAAACTTAATTCGTTAGCTTTTTAAGCCACTGAGGAATAACATTATATCATTTTCTTGCCAGAGCCTGCCAAATAAAAGTAAAGAACTGAAATTTGGATGTCGATCCCATGCATTCCGCCGGGCGAATGAATGAAAATGGCGGCCCTCTCCTTTCAGCTCGCAGCGGAGACTTCAGGCCACTTCAGGCTCATACTCTACGCCTCTCGCTCTGCGCCGCGGGCTGATTGGCTCACTCGGGAGAGGGGCGTTACGGCGGCGAAATCATAGAGTCGCCAAACTCTTCCCATTTATGGCTCTGGCCCGGATGTCATGTCACCGTCGCCGGGCTTCTGGGCCATAGAGCCAGTGCTTCAATTCTGGAAGAATATGAGTTTCCTTTGACGGGCGACGCGCTGGGAACTGAAGGGGCCAAATAATAAATTTTATTGTTTACTAAAAAAAAGTCAGTAGATTTTCATTTTATTTCAGTGAATCAGTAGACCCGGAACGAAATCAGTAGATCTACTGATAAATCAGTAGACCTGGCAACACTGGTCAAGGCGCACCTAAAGAAAATGTCCGATGGCCCACCTGTGGCTCACGACCGCATATGGATCCAAACTTCCGAAAGCGAGCAAACGCTGTGATGTCACGCATACGGGATATCACGTATGCGACACGGTAGATCTTCATAGTGATAAAGTTGATGCGCTTTTGCAAGAGCCAAAATGTACATGAGCGGCTCTCGAAATAGTCGATAAGTATAGAGCGACGCGGTTGGGGTTGTCGAGATTACTCATTCGCGTGAGCGGCTTGTATTCATTCCTTATTTTTGGGGGGGACCGCTCTCACAGAAGCTTTTGAGGCGTAGCTGAGTAGAACTTCACCTCCCTATTTCTGACCATCAAGAACTCGAATGCTTTGTTATCAGTCGCACAAGGACAACTCGCCATCTGTCAACGTGAGTAGGTTAAGCAGCATATGCGTTTGCTCTAAGTTATTACAACACTTCCTTGCGAGAAAACAAATTCCGGACTAGACAGTACTCAAGCGGCACAAGACACCTGTACCCTAAAGTGAGATGCTGCCATTCAACGCTGTGGCCTTGCCGACCATTATATACATTGCCTATTTCCGTCTAGAAGATGTCTCGGCGATTTTGCGCAAACAGGGACAGGACCAAATGTTACGGGTGCCTCGTCTACAGAAGGCCATCGAAAATGCATTCGGGAACGAGCGTCAAACCGCAAAGAGAATAATCTTGTACAACACGAATTTTATTGACCCAGAAATCATGCGAGCCTACAGTGGAAATTACGAGGTCTGTGGACGCATCGCGAACTGCGTTTACATCCTCCCGTCCAGGATAACCAACCGAAAGCGAGCAGATCGTCATAGTCTCCCAGAAGGATTTTTGCACTTGTTGAAAAGGTTTGCTGTCTCATTTGAGGACGCGCCCGATCTCATCAACATCGTGATTTGGGACGAAAGTCGTGATGCTTCTGAAGTGTGTCGCATGTTTGGCGTTGTGCATCAGACTACGGTCGCCGCAGGTAGGGACGAGGTCAGACGCTGCTTTACAGATCAGGTGTCTCGGAATCAAGGTTGGTCGCCACTTTCTGGCAAGAACGTGACCCTAGGATGCGGCATTTGCATGGGACTGAACTTGTGCTCTCTCTTTGGCGTTAAAATCCTCGCAGATGCTCTCTCGCGTCTTAACGCCACAGTTATCCGCATCCCGCTTATTCATGTGCACCCGTTCTTCATAAGGTCCAAAGTAGATGTTCTGGGACTGCTCACCTCAAAGGTGTACCTCTGCCCCGCGTTCTTGATTGAACCCGAGCTGGACATGAAGCTTTCATTTTACGTCTACGTTGACGCGAAGAAAGAGCAGAAAATGAACTTTCTAGACACCTTAGTAGGAGACTTTAATACGTTCGGCTTTTTGCTCTTGGTTTCGTTTTTGTTCGCCGCCCTTTTTCTGGTCCTGAATCGAAGATTGCTTGGAGAAGGTCTCGACGATCTGCTCTTGCTATTGTATTCCCATTCGGTGGCCGCGGGAGTTGAGGTCTCCACCCGATGTCTCCATGGGCACAGTCGTCGCGTTCTGGTCGTCTTCTGGGCGCTTGGGTGTCTTGCCCTTGGGGTGTACGTCCGATGCCTCCTCACAGCCACGGAAAGTATACCGAATACGGTGAACAAGAAAGAGCTAGCAGAAGTTGTGAATGAGGTGGCCAATGCACAAAAAGCGGCAAAGTTCTGCTTTACCGGAGAGGAAATTGCCTATATCGGCGGATATTATATCAAAATGCTGACTTACCAGATCACCGGTAGAGGACACCCTGTAATCTGACTTGGTCCTATTCGTGCTTTCTCGACTTAAGTCGCGGCGCAGGATTTAGATCCGCCCTGCTGTTAGATCCGCCTTCTTGCGAGGTCAGGAAGAAGATGGGAGACAGGGTGTTTAGTGTTAACAAGGACATGGGAGGCATACATGGCGGAATCCCAATAAGTCGGAGCTCGCCCCTTAAGCTTTCATTGAAGGCGCTTGTGCGGAGAATGTACGAAACAGGATGGTATGGTCGAGAATATCTGTCGGAAACAAAGATTTGTGGAATACCTATGACACAGCATGAAATGTACATTTCTTTCTCGAGCTTCCTTGTAGCGTATCTGTCGTGCATTTCTGCCTGCGTGCTTGTATTTTTGCTGGAGATGATTATATCAAAGTGGTTTCCGAGGTACCGGTATTTTGGCCGGACTCGTTAATGTTAACTCTATATTTCAGGGTCTACGCTTTTTTGAGAAATATTTTTTCTTCTATTTTCTACGCAACTAAGAGTATAAAAAATGCGTAAAAAATAAAGAACGCTTATACATGAGTTGCTAGCCTAGTTTGGGTATGTAGCAAATGTGCTACATCATGCAGTTATGGGATGGACAACTTGTAGTCAAAATAACAGCAATGCGTTAGCGTGTAACGACCATATCCTGTTTATTATATGGACAAATATCATTACACAGCAAAATATTTAAAAAATGTAAAAGAAACTACTTGCTCGTTGACAGAAATGTTTCCTTCCATCGATATTTTAATCAACTTCTCATGCAGCTCGTTGAGGAAAGGTCTGATTTTCTGCAGCCTGTTTCTTTGGGAGCCATTTTTATCCACTCTATGTTGTCACTGAAGTGGAAAACGCCTTTAATTTCTTCGAACACTTGCACACCCATGGCGCCGGCAGCCTACCCAACGCGTAGCTTCGGTATTTGTGGTACCTTGAATAGATCCACATATAAAAAATATCCCCGAAAAATTGCTTGATTTACTTCTCTGGAATATTGAGCGGCTCCGGGGAAACTTGGTGCGGAGTACAAAAGAGTTTCTCTCGCGATATCTCTGCAAATTCCATCGTCAAGGAAACAAAACTTGTAAAACTAGTAGGGCGCATTCTGGTGCCATACATTGACAAAGAAATTTGTGTATCCAGTGAGCGTCATCTCTTCCGAGCTCCTTCTTGGTAGCGTCGAACTTCCACGCCTAGCGACGAGGACCATGAATCTAAACGGATGGTGACTGTTCATCTTTCTGTCATGCAGACGCGAACACAGCCAAATCGTGAATGGCTGCGTTCACACCCTATTGAAAACATTTCTAAAGGGCCCGTCAGCCTTGAAGGATTATGGGACCTCACAGAGCCTTCAAAACCCTTCAAAAATACTCTACAGAAAAACCCTTCAGGGATACCCCATAGAAAAACCCTTTAGCCCCACAGCCCTTCAACCAGTCAGACCCTTTAGCCCATCAACCCTTTAGACGCCCAAATGACTGTGAACCATAAACAAAAATGCAGTTCAAAACGTTATTAAAACTTTATTGCAGACATTTAGTTGTACATGCATATTATAGCTCAAAAAGGCGATAAAAAGCAACGTTTGTTGAAACCCGGCGCAAGGAGCTGTAGACGAAAGAGATCATATCAAATAGGGACAACTGACTTTATTACAAAGAAAAATATCTTTCAAAGTACTCACAATGCCGCTGGGTATATTCCTGATGTACGGTAGTTCAGCTAATAAAACCGAGCAGGTGCACCTCACGGACACATACACAGTCCCAGTAAGCACGTTTAGCGAAACCCACGAACTCGCAAGCAGCACCCGACGCCGTTGAGAAATCCCGAGCACAGTCACGGTTTCGTCCATGATGACGTCGCGCCGGCGTCTTCGGCGTATTTTTCGCTCGCTGGATGCTTCTGAAGTCGGACGGACGAAGATGCGCATGAACAAGGCGGGACAGCGGCCGTCATCCACCGTTTCAGGAACCACAGTGCCATAATCCCGTGCGCAGGCACAACATGCGGTGGGACGCTGGCCCCGACTGCCAGGCCCGGTCACCATCTCCTTGAATGCGCTGAAGGCGATGGCGCTCGAGCGGTGCTGAAGGCGGCCAACGCCGAACTGAGGTTCACCTGCGAACCAAGGAAGAAACCGCACGGATCAAAACAGACCAAGGGGCGAGCCCTCAATGCCATGGATGCTCATCTTCCTGAAGGAGTTACCGCTCCAAACATCCACGCCGGCTCGGGTGGATAACCGAACCGCACTCGAGCAGAGAAAGTCATGGCTATGCTCTCGGGTAGCTTCCTCTCCCGCCGACTGCTTCGCTAGGCCTGGCCAGCCTGGCAGCCCTGCACCCAGTGTTGGCGGTAACGCGTTACAAGTAACGGCGTTACCGGTAACGCGTTCCTTTTTTGGTAACGTTGTAACGTACTCGTTACTTTTCCAAAGAAGTAACGGGTAACGTACTTACGTTACTTATTTTGAGTAACGTGTAACGAAATTACGTTACGTTACTTTACTTCCTAGAACTTAAAAAAATATTAAATTTTAATTTTTTTTGTTTTTTTAAGTGCCCAGTCATAAATTCCTTAGTCAAAAAATGCCGCTGTCCTCCACTTTTCTTTGACGTCGGCGCTACTCAGATTCCACGTCACACGCCACCTGCCACTGGTTTTCTCGCGCGGCTCGTTGACCTCGCTACCGCCGTCGCCTCGGCTAGAAGGCCAAAGAGGTCCGGCTTCGGGTGGATTTGGGAGATTCCTGCGTCGAAGCCTGCGTTTCGCTTCCCGCTGGGAAAGAGAATGACACCTTCGTGTCATTCCATTTCCCGCTTTCGGGACTTGAAGAACGGAGGAGGCCTTGAGCGATTGACCGACAGCCAAGAGAGCGTGTGAGTGGCTCTCCGGACCCACGTGGACATGGACATATTTTAGCTATGGCGCTTACGCACATATCAAACGTCGAAACAGCAAATGTTTTAGTACGTGAATAAAAAGTAACGCAACAGTAACGTGCGTTACTTTTTATCAGTAACGGTAACGGTAACGCGTTCCTTTTATTTTGAGGTAACGTAGGTCGGTAACGCGTTACTTTTATTTGCAAGTAACGAGTAACGTATTTAGTTACTTTTTTCGGTAACGCCTACAACACTGCCTGCACCTCTCCCCATCACCGGGCGGAGAAAGGCGCCGTGTTTGTTGCTTTTTGTGGACCGCCTCCCGTGGAGGAACCGGTTCCCGGAACGAGTCGCTCCCGCGTGCGTCCCTGTTCCTAAAAACGCACTGCTCTCGGCTTTTTTTATTATTATTATTCATGGCTGCACGGATTTCGCCTCGAGCGGACAGGACTGCGTTCGCCTCAAAACGCCGCTCGGCGAACACCACACGGCCCGCGGCTCGTCAATTCTCCAAATGGGGTGGTCGCCCTCAGTGGCCTCCCTAGCGACCGGACACCCGGGCAGTGACAGACGGGTCCAGGAGCCCACTCGTATTTGATAGAAGAGCAGTAATAAAATCTGACAGTACACAGATACGATCGGCATTCTCCAAATACTTATTTTTTTCCCGTCGCGTACAAAAGGCAGCTACGTTCTAATTCTGCGAAATGTGTATTCTCCACCTAAGCCGTTGCCCACAGACATCTTAAGAAGCCTGAAGGTTCTTCCGACCCCATTAGAAAAGTTCTTGACAGGCTTTCAGACATTTCAAGGCATTGTAAAGGGCACTTGAGACATTTCAGGAGAGCCTCTGACGGGGTTGGCGAACCCACCAGGAAATATCGGTGCCCCCTTCAAACATCTCAGAAATTCCTAAAGTCCCCTTCACACCCTTTAAAAAAATCCTGAAGTCCCATCAGAGCGATTATCAATAGGGCACCTGCTTTCTAACAAACAAGATGGCAATTGTTTGTTTTGAGGAAGATTCTAGCTAGGTCTATTTTATATATAACAGGTTCACATTGGATATACAATTCAAGGTATGACCGAACGTTTTCCTTACATTCCTCATTATTATCATCCGAATGGGGGTGTCCTCGCTCTCACTGAGAACCCCGCACACGTCCCATAGAGCGCCTTCAAATCCATGTTTTGAACTTTTGCTATAAAAAAGAAAAGCAAATCATATTATACAAAACTATACTTATTTTGCCACGCGCTATAGCCAATGAATTGCAATAATGCGAAACAAACGCGCTTGGTAAACGTACCCCGCCCCCCCCCCATATCCCCCCTAACCCCCCCCCCCCCCTTTTCGCCCACACACACACACTCCATATAATCTGGAGTCCTGAGCTATACACTCTTTAGATGCTCGGCACTGTCCAGCACGCACGTATTCATGGCTTTGGAAACTAAGGAAAGCACGCGTCATTGGTGCGGATACTGAAAGTGGCACATGCCAGAAGCTCTCGTGGGACGGAGTTGCTTCACCTGCATGAGGTTGCACCTTTGGAACATACCGAAATCCAAATGTTTGTGTTGAACTACAGGTCCGATATTTTTTAAATATTCGTCAGGATAGTCCGAGAACTGTGTCCTTTCTATTAAAAAAGACTCATCACAAGCAAGCATGCGAATAAAGTATTAAATAATATCGGCACAGAGAAGAAAGTCTTACTTTTACAAAACCACACCGAGAAGAACCCACGAGTCTCCAAATTTGACTGATGAACGATAGATGGCAGAAGTGACACTGCATGGTTCCCAAGTGTTTCTGAATATCGCCTTTGGCTTGCAAGACACTCTACCTAATTTGACATTTAAAAAAATGTTTCTTGGTGCTAAGTTATCAAATAAAGGGTTCAGATGTTCCGTTCAAACCATTTGAAGACGTCAGTGTGACATACGTCTATACGTTTTTTGTTATTGAACGGCTTGAAAAAATTTATTGTTGCATCTTTAAAAATATTATATATTTGTAAAAAAAATTGCGACCGTCGCATTTTTATTTTTGTAATATTGCTGTTTTTAACGTTGATTTTGTTAATTCGGTTTTATATCTTGATGTACCCTGTCATAGCTTGATGAATCAGGATTTTATTGTTATTTTTTTATTATCGGCTTTTGCGATATTCGGTACCACAGAGGGCGCGATCCTGTAGCACTACGTTCGATAGAATTAACGAACAATTAGGTGTATCACTAAATCAGCATGGGATGATGTTGCTTGACACGCTTTACTGAACATTCTGGAACACTTTGCGGGAGTATCGTATAAACACTTGCCGAATTCTTCTTTTATCATGCTATGCAGGGTTTTGTCCTTGTGTAATTGTGTGATATTGTGAAGAGTTATGTTCTTGTATGGTTGTGTGATGTGCAAAGTTGTATGATATTGTACAGAGTTTTGTTATTTTGTAGTTGTGTAATGTTTAGAAGAGTTGGGCTCTTGCGTAATTGTGCGATAATGGACAGAGTTGTGCGATAATATGCAGAATTCTGTGCTTGTGTAGTTGTGTGATGCTGTGCAGAGTTATGTTATTACGTAGTTGTGTGATATGCAGAGTTGTGCGATGCTGTGCATGCTGAATTGTGTGGTACTGTACACAATTTTATTATTTTGTAGTTGTGTATTGTTGGGCAGAGTTTTTCTCTTGTGTCGTTGTGCGATATTGTGCAGAGTTGTTCTCCTGCGTAGTTGTGTGCTATGTAGATTTGTGTGATATCATGCATAGCTTTATTATTTTGTTGTTGAGTAAGGTTATGCAGAATTTTGCTCTTGTGTAGTTGTGCGATATTGTGCAGAGTTGTGCTCCTGTGTAGTTGTGTGCTGTGGAGAGTTGTGTGATATCGTACATAGTTTTAATATTTTGTTGTTGAGTAATGTTATGCAGAGTTTAGCTATTGCGTAGTTGTGCGATATAGGGCAAAGTTGTGCTCCTGTGTAGTTGAGTGCTGTGCAGAGTTGAGTGATATCGTACATTGCTTTATTATTTTGTTGTTGAGTAAGGTTATGCAGAGTTTTGCTCTTGTGTAGTTGTACGATATTGGGCAGAGTTGTGCTCCTGTGTAGTTGTGTGCTGTGCAAAGTTGTGTGATATCGTACATAGTTTAATTATTTCGTTGTTCAGTAATATTATACAGAGTTTTGCTCTTGTGTGGCTGTGCGATATTTGGCAGGTTGTGAGTTGTGTGACGTTGCGCAGAGTTGTGTGATGCGGTGCAGTCGTGTTCTTTTGTAGCGTGTAATGTTGTACAGAGTTGTGTTCTTGTGTAGTTGTGTGATGATGCGCAGGAGGGTGGTGAGCTAGGTTAGCTGGTATGATAACATGTTGAACACAGCTGAGCACAAAGGATGATGACAAAGGACAGGAACACACAAGCCACACAAGAACTGACTCGCGACGGAAATATAATACACAAAGAAAGAAGATGAAAACATCAAAAAGCTCGCACTCTGGCGCGCTCTTATAGTGCGAGCCTTTTCGATGCTTTCATCAAATACCGTTGAGACTTATACAGGGAACTGAACCCAAGATACAGGGGGATAATGTGCATCTTTGTTAGTTGAAGTCAACAGAGCACAGAAGTGCGAGCCTGAGTGGCTTCCGCGCATTGAGGCACTTTTGTCCATGAAATAATTTTAGCTCCCGACGCCAGTCACTTCGGACTGGTTTGGTTTAGCCTTGCCCTGTTTCCTATGTTTTGATCGATATGCCTGCCTATTTAACAATGTAAAAAATCCGGCAATAAAAAATATAAAAGATCGGTGTCCGAGTAGTCTAGCGTACACCAGCTCGGAGCACGTGGAGCGAAAGCTCGCACTGCAGAACCCAGGAATCCTGGGTTCAATCCCCACCCTACCCGTTTTGATCTGGATGAGCATCGTACGGGCGTGCCGTCGTGTATCATTAGAGAGTTTTAGAATGGGGGCCCCAACGCTTTGGGGAACCCAACGCTTTGGGGTACCCAACGCAACGACCACTCACGCAGCGTGCTTACAGAATAGGGTTTGTGACGACGCAACGCGGCACGCTCGCCTTTTACGCATGCAGCGCCATTGTGGACAACGAACGAACTTCTTAACAGTGAAAACTTATTAAAACGGAAAACATTTGCGCTGAAACGACACTTCATTGTGGATTGAGGTACAAATAATAGGGAGTGTAACACCAGTTGGAACGGCACAGCAAGAACCATCTGCCGACCGTCTCTGAATAGACCATTTGCTGTCTTACCCAAGCATCAAGGAGAATGCAGGGATTGGTGTTCCACGCGCCACACGCGCACGCCTTTCCTGTATAAAAGATTCGAAGTAAATAACCAAAGAAAGCGTTGACGAACGCGCGTGCAAGATGCCATTTGTTTTCGGTTTTTGCTTTGGAAAAGTTACTACTGCTGAGGCCAGCACGTGCGGCGCGTGGAACACCAATCCCTGCATTCTCCTTGATGCTTGGGTAAGACAGCAATAGGTCTATTAGAAGATTACTTCTCTGGACACAAGAAAGTGCACACCCTCAAATACCAAGCTATCATGTGCGCCAATGGAATTATCTGCGAACTCGACGGGCCATTCCCCGGTCACAGGCACGACGCTGGTAGGTGTAGCTTGCTTTTAGCCCATCCTGTAGCTGAAGCAGCACGACAGTTATAGAGAGTTTTATATTAGGGGGTCCCAAAGCTTTGGGGCCCCAAAGAAATAGGGGCTAAGCAGTGCGCATGCGCAGAACCCAAACTCCGTTTGGGGTTTTGGGTTGGCGCGCGCCCCCAACGTGAAATTCGAGAAATAGCGTGGGGCTCCCAATAGACCCTTTCAGCAATTGCGCGCCATCTATCGGCATGATTGCAAAACGTCTTGCAAGGGGCGTGGCCAGCGTGGCAGCGAGCGTGGCCCGCCATCAACATGTACCGTCGCGTAGTCGCATAGCTGCAGCCGCAGCATCCCGGCTGATACTACGTTGCGTTTGCGATGCCTTTCCATTGCTGCGTACCGCTGTGCAAGCAAAAAGGACTGAAAGACGCATCTGGAAACAAGGTAAGACCGTTTGAGTCTAGAAACCAAAACATTCTCGCGTTGAAAATAATCCCGTCCCGCTGCTCGCGTTGAAGCGGCGCTAGCGAGTAGTTTTTCACGTTGGAAATCGCTCTGAAGTAGTCAGGCGTGAAATAGATGGCGGCAGGACGGTCTCTCAGTTGTTTATCAGTTGTCCCGCCTCCGATGCGAGTTTTCTACCTTCGATAACGCGTCCAAGGAGGTCGTGAACGCGTCGGCGTTTCGCGAGCGTCGAGCGTGCACGCGCAGCCGGAGCACGGCGAAATGCAATGAGTGCGCGCTGGAGAACCGGCGTTCGAAAGAAACGCCCTACCGTTTTATTCTTGTTCGTGACTATACTCCGTTAAGCTGAGACTGCAGCCAGTACCGCAAGCACGAGCGCTCGAGGTCGCTGCTTTGAAGCCTTCTTCCGCAGAACGAGCACTCGCGCTGGAAATGCACGTCTCAAAGCCAGGAACGCGGGCTAGCTCGTGCTTGTAGCTTGTCTGCAGTCTCTAAGAGGACAGGGATAGTACGAACGCGAGCGCCACTTTGCGAATGCGTTGTTTACAGGAGCACTCGCTGATTTGGCAGGCTTAGCGCCTCGTGTTGCTTTGTCGAGCGCTTGCGTGGGGAAAGTTGCGAGTGGAGCATGCACTCGCACCTGATAAACAGGTACCGGACATTTCATCGAACGCCGTTTCATCCAACAAGTAGAGATTTCATCGAACGCCGTTTCATCGAATTTCGCTTCACCGAAATTAGGATCATTAGCGGGCTTTTTAGTTGTTTAAATATCGCTACCACCCTTTTCACTTCTTCACCAAATTTTTGGGCACTGAATCATAAGCATAGCAAAACTTTTCTGGGTATGTGACATACTGTTTTCAGGTAAGACAAGCAGCTGTTATCCACCACACATTTTGCTGCCTCCTTATCCCCCTATATGCTTATGCATTAAAAGTACTTCCTGAAAGCAGATAAAACTATCTCCGCTGCGCCTTTATTTTGTGTTTATCTGTTCACTAGTGTTTTCATTCTAACCTGTTGAGAATAGCTTTCTTTCTAAGAACGCAGCTGAAAGGCCAGGAAATCCGCGGTTTGGTCGATTATGAAAGTGCACAAAGAGGAGAGACATCTTTTGTTTCATGAGAAATGACGCTTCAAGGACGAGGATACACTCTTGGAGTTGGAGAGACGAAACTTCGTCACGGCACCCAATAATCACAGGTTTAAAAACAAATGTCGTCGGTGTTCCCTTCTTATACTAGCCACATTAACAGCACAAGTCTTCGGTTCCCATGAAAAAAAATGGAATAGAGGAGAAAATAAAGTTTCTTACTGTGAGCTCCACACCTCAAGGAATAAAGAAAGTTCATAAATCATAATGACGATTATAACACTGCTATGTCCTTTGGTGTTATAACTATTTCCTAGATTAAAAATTCCTACCGCTCAACTAGGCAGTGTTCTATAAAACGGCTTTGGTGAAATAGCATTCAATGAAACGGTGTTCAATGAAATGTCCGTACTCAGTGATAAATGAACATGATGTTGTTGCTTGGAGATATGTCTAAGCACGACAATATTCGGGCGTTTATTATGGCAACTTGCAAATTTGTGTATTCTCTTCGTTCCAGGTGTCCCTTTTCGCTTTCCCATCCGATCCAGTTGTCCGCAAAAAGTGGGTGATCGCGATTAAACGTGACGAAGGAAAACACTTCACCATCACGAAGTATACGAAGCTTTGCTCGGGTCACTTCCAGCAGAGTGATTACCTTCCCAACGTCGCTGGCAACCGCCGCTACTTGAAACAACAAGCTGTGCCCAGCGTGTTCGCCTTCAACGTCTCGAAGAAGCCTCCAAGAAGGAAACCTTGTGAACGACAACCACTGCCAGTGGTGCAAAGGATTTCTATTGCTGATGACAACGTGACGAGCGAAGCACTCCTCAAGATGGTCAGCGAAGACGCAGTAGGCGAAGCAGCAAGTAAGGAGGAGGCAAGTGCCGTAATCACTGATCTGACCAGTGAAGACTCTGCAGGTGAATCCACATGTCAAGAGGAGGCAAGCAACGCAGTCTCCAATGTCAACAGCATCACCATGGAAGACTTGACAGGTCATGTAACCCATGATACAGACAGCGCAGTCAATGAAGAGGCTACTATCGGCCCAGTCGCCAACAACGCTAGTGACGAGTGTGCATGCCAGACTGCTGCACGTGGCCCAACTGATTTCATGCACATGGATCGGCTCCAAAATCTACAAAAACAGACCGAGTCGCAG
>JAZHYW010059023.1:0-56378 GCA_037355805.1 Ixodes ricinus | reverse complement strand
AGCGACACACTGTACGGCCCATCGGACAATTTGTTGTGCATGCGGCTTGAGCTTAACCTTCCGGCTGCGAGAACTCTGCGCACGCGCCGTTGGAGCAGCCTACTGAGTGTAACGTAAGTGAGTGGGTGAAAGCAGGCGGTATGTGGCACCTGCACTCTCCCTCGCGTCATGAGGTGCTGTATTTACTGCAGAATAAACACATCCCTTACAGCAGGTGTGTTTTTTTTTCCCTCGCATAATAAATGTACCTTAAATTTTCGGCTCCGCAAGTCTTGAATCCGCGTCCAACTCGGCTAGCCACCAAGCCCACCAAGCCGATTTTCTTTTTTGCCGCCAAGCGGCCAGGCCAGCCGCTGCCAAGCATAGCATGCAGCAGTACACGCGGTCGTAATGGCTGCAAGTGCGTAGGTAGTTGTGGAAGCGATCAACAGTGAAACCTAGCGGGGCACTCACCTAACAAAGCTGGGGTCAAGCAATTGCCCAGTCCCGGACACGCTTCACCCATCGGATGCACTGATGTCGACAAACACGCTGTCGTATGTACGGTCCCACTTTTGGATAGTGAAATCGTGAAAGTGGTTAGGCTTAAGAACGGTCATGTTGCTCTCCGTGCTCAGTGAGCTTTCGTAAAGCACTTTTTCTTCGACGAGAGGTACGCCGAAGCGCCTAAAAAAGGTTAGCAATTATAGAGCATGGCTACTGTGACACTCCCACGACTAGCCGCAAGTGCGCCTCCGTCAGTGGAGACGTGCCACAGTACCTTGCCATGCCATATTGGCCGCTACAATGACATTTGCGCAAAGTGTGTTAATGCAAAAGTTTTTATCCTGCGTAATGAACGCACCCTACCAATTATGTATTGACTTTTCGGGAAGAAAGGTGTGTTCATTATGCTAGTTAATACAAGTCGATGCTGCATCCCATGCTAGATTCTCTTTCCTGCATCGAGGAGGTCCTCAAGGTTGGCGTTTTGTCCGAGAGTTTGTTTGAAGGAGATTACACCCTGAAAGTTCCGGAAAGGCTCGACACTCCAAGAGCTTGTTTGAAGGAACCGACGTTCCGAGAGTCTGTATGAGTCTATATGAGTAAGTCGAATGTTGGACTTCCTCCGCAGGAGTGTTCCTGCACATAGTGGCGGACACCCTGGGCAGCGTGGGCGTGATCGTGTCGTCGCTGCTCATCGACCAGTTTGGGCTGCTGATTGCGGACCCCGTGTGCTCCCTCTTCATCGCCGTGCTCATCTTTCTGAGCGTGCTGCCCCTCCTCCAGCACTCCTCCCTGATCCTGGTGCTCAGGTGTCCCCTGGAGCTGCAGGACAAGCAGCTGACCACTGCACTTGCCAAGGTACGGTTTGCTCGTGTGCTGCATGCATAGAGACAGTTTTTCCTCTTTTTAAAGGTTTAAAGTTTTAATGTGAATAGCATTCTTTGGCTACTTCACGCACTTTTCGTCTATGTATCTATCTATCTGGCTATCTAACCTCTTACGCCGCGGGTCGATAAATAAATAAAAAAGACCGGCACCGGCTGGGATTCGAACCGTTGACCCTTTGATCAGCAGGCAGACGCACTAACCACAGAGCTATGAAGGCAGTCATTCAACGCACTCTAAACGGTTGTTTATATCTTTACCATAGGACGCGCTTTACAGCGCTGTCACAGCTGCCGGTGCGCGCGCGTTCCATGCACGAGGGCTCATTCCGCTCTCGTGAGGCTGAGCACGGCCGCTAGCTCACCCTCTCCCGCGCTCGGGAGAGGGTGATGTAGCGACCGTGCTCAGCCTCACGAGAGCGGAATGAGCCCTCGTGCATGGAACGCGCGCGCGCCGGTAGCTGTGACAGCGCTGCAAAGCGCGTCCTATGGTAAAGATATAAATAACCGTTTAGAGTACGTTGGTTGAGACTAGCTGAGACGCCAGAAAGTCTGGTCGGTACCATTTTGAGTGTTTGTGCGTATGGCGCGTGCTTTGCTCGCCTTCCTAAGTGACACAAACGCACGTGCTGGGCTGCGGAGCTCGTGCGCAGGGCTGTGAAAGTGTCAACAAATTTAGAATCGCCTCAAGAGTGGGCTGGCGTATCTAGAGTGTGCCGGCCACCTGACGAACGCGCATAACTCCGCACCGTTTGATGCTAATCGCATTAACGTAGATAATCATTCCCCAAAGGATGGGTTCTGCTGATTTTTTTACCAGAAGGGCAACAAAGCAGGTGGAGGGGAAAAGCTGCTGTTGCAGCTTGACGAGGCCCCTGCCTCCCCTTGCAGTTCAGTGCTGGAGCGTGACATTGGCAAAATGGAAGCAAAAAATAATATAATATAATATCTTGCGTACAACATTAGATCTGTTCAAAACAGTACTAAATGCTACCAATAAGGATGCTGTATTTTTTTACTTCGCATTCAATTATGCATTTTTGTTTTGTAAAAAACAATATCATTATTAATCTTTTGGTGGTATACAGTACATACAAGAAATTTATGACAGCTTCACCTGTATAACAAATACTAATAAATGTTGAGTAAGGATTGCCACATATAAATGTGAGTCTGCTTGAAACAAAGTACAGTCGTGTCTCACCAGTGCAGACATCTCCGTTCTCCAAACAAATTTTTATAATAAAGGAGACGAAAGTCCACGCATTTACTTGGTTTGTTCCCAAAACGCCTGCTCTACATCAGGTGTTTCGGCAAAGGCTTTAAAAAGTCTCCAAAAATAGAGCGGTAGACAAAAAAAAAAGAACTCTTTCCGGGAACGAATTGCCTGCCACGGGCTGATGTCAAGAATTACAAAAACGTTCTAATTAGCTAAATAATTAAAATTTACTGATTGACTTTTTAGCTACGAAAATAAGCATGTGGTTCAAAGTAAAAAACTTGCTAAGCATCTTCGAAAACCACTAAATCAACTCATTTTAGAAAGATGCAAGGCAGGGGCGACATTTTACGGCTTTCCAAAGAAAAGCTAAATTTGGACGCGTTTCTGGGTTTCGGTTCCTTACTGGTGCGCTTCTTTGCGCCAGGGGTCCCACTCCCCGGTGTTGTGCGTCTCGGCCACTGGGGAGCAGAACCGTTGGCGTGGAGATGCGCTTCGATAAGAAACCGAAACCTAGAGACGCGGTCCAAATTAGGCGGTGTTTGGGAACGCCGCAAAATGCTGCCCCTCCTTGTACCTTTATAAAATCAGTTAATTTAGTGATTTTCAATGATGCCCAGAAAGTTTCTAATGGGAACCAATGTATTCGCTTTAAGAAGCTCAAATTTATTTAGTAAGTTTAAGTTAATTATGCAGTTAATTGGCATGTCTTTCTGCATTTCCTAAAGCTCAGCTGTGCCTGATTATTTGTTCCCGGAAAATTTTTTTTTTTTCCAAATTACATTATTTTTAGATATGTTTGAAAGCCTTTGCTGAAACACCCTGTATACAGTCGCCGACCGATTTTTCGGACACCGAATAATTCGGACTTGTTCGATATTTCGGGCCTAAAGAAGGAACCGTGACCTACCCAATAGAAATACCGTATTTACTCGCATAATGAACGCACTTTTTTTCCCGAAAAATCGAGGCAAAGTTGGGGGTGCGTTCATTACGCGAGGTAAAATTTTTGCGTCCGTATTTACTCGCATAATGAACGGACCTTTTATCCCGCAAAAATCGACGTAACTTCTTATCTCTTTGCGCGCGGCGCGGAGACTCCAAAGCCAAACTGCGATGCGCAAAAAAAAAAATGCCCCTCTCTATTTTTTTTTTTCTTGCTTCTGTGTTTGTTTGTTTCCCTCCCCCCCTCCTTTCGCAAGTTGTTTTGTTTGCCCACGCTGCCCATGCTTTCGCGACCTCGCTGCACCAGGGTAGAAAAGTGCGTTCATTTCGAGGGCTTCTCGCTTCTCTTTCCAAAGTGCGAGGAGGAGGCGAGGGCAGGATGCCTTCATTATGTGCGCTTTGCTTGGGCGAGGGCTTCTCTGCTTTTCTTTCTTATCTCCTTGCGCGCGGCGCGCGACCCTGGAACCAAACTGCGTCGTGCGAAAAAAGAAAAGAGCTCCTCTTTATGCTTTTTTCTTTTCTCTTAACTCCGTGGATTTTTTTTTTTTTTTTGCCGTCTTTCGCAAGCTGTTTCGCTTTGCTTAGGCGAGGGCTTCACCGCTTCTCTTTCCTATCTTCTTGCGCAACTCGCAACCGACCTGCGCTGTGCAAAAAAAAAAAAAAAAGCTCCTTTGTTTTGTTTTTTCTTTTCTCTTGGTTCCGTGGATTTTTTTTTTTTGCCGCCTTTCGCAAGCTGTTTTGTTTCGCTTTGCTTAGGCGAGGGCTTCTCCGCTTCTCTTTCTTAACTCCTTGCGCGCGGCGCGCAACCCAAAATCCAAACTGCGCTGTGCAAAAAAAAAAAAAATCTCTTATGCTTTTTTTTTTGCTTCCGTTGGATCTTTTTTTATTTTTTTAACGCCTTTCACAAGGCGTTTTGTTCGCTCACGCTGCACATGCATTCGTGACTTCGCTGCACCAGGATAGAAAAGTGCGTTCATTTCGCGCGCGTGGAGGGAGGGGGTCAAAATTTTGACGTCCGAGTTGGGGGTGCGTTTATTACGCGAGGGAAAAAAAAGTCGAAATTTTGAGAGCCGACTTGGGGGTGCGTTCATTACGCGAGTGCGTTCATTGTGCGAGTAAATACGGTAGTGCATATTTGCGACTCAATATTTCAGACAGCCTGAAGTACTGATGTTTTATTTTTCAGTACGGAAATCGATCAGTGACTGCATCAGTGGTAGACACCACCGAGAAGCAGCCATTTTGGATTCTATGTTGGCTGCACATGGATTGGCTTGGTTTGGCAGTGCTACTTGAGTACTGTTAAGTCCTGCCGCTAGGCGATTCTGTACAGCTTTTTTTTTTCTAGCTGCGCGTCATTATAATTATCATTGTTGTTACAATTTTGCTTTGTGCCTTGTTCATTGTCGCCATTGCAGCCATGGACTTACACCTCTCATGTCAACTCTTGTCTTTGTGAATTGTGTGTTTGTACTACGGTGGCTTGGACGTCATTGCCCGATTTGTTCCTCTGCGGCTGCGATGTTTCGCTAAAAAGAGCAGAAAGTACTTGACCATAATGCTAGAAGAGGGCAGTGATTCCCAAGCTAATAGAAAGTTGTTGAATGCAAACAGAGGCGTAACCTGAAACTTGGCGCGCAGGCGTAACCTGGAGCAAGGCATTATTTACGGCTTTTTAAGCCTGCTTAGACAAAATAAAGGCAAGTTTATTAATCTGCAGATTTTTGAACTGCTTTGTTATTCAAACGTTTTTTCAGTCCCTCACAGAAGTCCGAAAAATCAGTCTGCAACTGTATTCGGAAATTTCCGATTATTCGGTTATAGCCGAATATTCGTGCAATGTATGAATATTGGGGCGAATAGCGAGTAATCCGTGTGCGGGACATGCCCTGAACATTCAGAGTTTCCTCCTAAACGCCGATGTTTAGTCACCTTAAATTGCAGATATTGTAGCAATCTTTCTAGAAACCCTTGCCATTTACATTATAACGTAGAACTACCGTTTTTGCACAATTTAATGCGCCCCAAAATCTTGCGTGCAGGCAGGTTTAGCTCCCAAGTATTCAAAAAGTAAATTTCTGCCGATATTCTACCGCGCAGGAAAAATACTGGATTTACTCGCATAATGGCAGCACGCATCCCCCAAAACGGGTACCGTATTTTCCGGTGTATAAGTCGCGGTTTTTTTTCAAACATATTTCTTGGTGCAACTTATATCAACAATGCAAATTATATAAGATTTTTTTTTTTCAAGGTGCGACGCCATTTTTTTTATACGCTGCGCAAGTCATTTTTGTAGAGCAACATAACTACGTAGCCACAGGTGGTGTTTCCCCCTTCAGGAGGCACTGCTGTCGCCACACTATTTTGACTCTGCACGCGAGATATTTTTGATTTTTATGGTTTCCCCAAAGCGGCTCATAGTGTATAGGCAAGACAGTGAGAATAAAGCTTTCACAGCATGTTATTGATGTTGCCTAGTTCAGCCATGGTTCCGTATTCTTTTGTTTCAGTCCAGTAACACTGAAAAGTAAGTGGGCTGGTATGCACGCATCTGCAGAATATTTTCTCACGTCTTTCTTAGTTCCCGTTTGATGAACAGCTTTTTTGTGCCATGCTCCAGCCGTGTTGCTACATGTAAAAGGAAGGATTGTGGCTAGCCAATCTTTTAGAGGTACCAAAAAAAAAAGTATGACAAGGTTTATCTTTCTGCCTGCGCATCAATGCTCGCCGTCGTCTCCGGGACTTGGCCTAGGCCAGGCCCAGTGCTCCAAAGCTTGGTTCGCGGGTGTCTAGCTCATTAAACTTTCGTTCGCTCGGCATGCGTTCACTTGAATAAAAGTTGACTACCCTCACATTTTGCACATTTTACGTCCTTTTTGCTGCGAAACACTCGATTGCCCCCAGCCAGACAGCACTGTACTATGGGCACTTCTCGAGGTCGAAATGCGCATCAAACGGTACGTGCGATCTAGTAATAGTGCGAAACTCCGATTTCTTGATACCAATGTGCGTAAACTAAAGAACTCATCGCGTGAATCGTGCAAAGAGGTGCGACTATGCAAAGGTGCGACTTATATACCAACTTTTCTACGAAAACGGCTCAATGTACGGATGTGCGACTTATACAAGGGTGTGGCTTATAGTCCGGGAAATACAGTACCAATATTTTGACTGTTTTTTTTCCTTGCATAATGAACGCACTTCCAATTTTCGGCTCCGCAAGTCTCAAATCGCGTCCAGTTTAGCTTGCCACCAAGCCACTTTTCTTTGGCCTCCAAGCTGTCAGGGCAAGCCTAGCCAAGTCAAACTGCTCTCGTAATGACTGCAAGTGCGTAGGTGCGGAAGTGATCAACTGTGAAACCGAGTAGCGTGCACACTTGACGACGCTTGGGTCGAGGAATTGCCCGAGGAATCGGGTGCATTGATTTCAACAAACACGCCGTCGTCTGTGGTCCGCTTTTAGACAGTGAGGGAAAGTGGTTAGGCCTAAGAATGGTCGCATTGCTCTCCAGGCTGAGTGTGCGTCAGTAGGGCAGTTTTTTTTTCAGCAAAAGGCATGTTGAAAGTGCCCTAGAAAGGTTCACAATTTATAAAGCATGGTTACTCTGGCGCACTCCCGACCAGCCGTGGGTGCGCCTCCTTCAGTGGAGACGTCCCACAGTACCTTGCCATGTTCATGGCCATGTCATAGTGGCACCTAATATGACATTTGCACGAAGTGTGTAAATACAAAAATTTTACCCTGCGTAATGAATGCAGTGTAAACCTTCCCCCCCCCCAAATATGTGTCAATTTTTCGGGAAAAAAAGTGTGTTCGTTATGCGAGTAAATACGCTAGTCAAAGTTGAACGCATACCTCTTGGAACAGATTTTATGAAACGCACGGCAACACCAAAATAAATACCATACACTAGTCGCCATTGTCAAAGTTTGACGATGGTTCTTCGCTAGTCCACAGAGGTAATCCTTGCTTTCGTCTAAAGCATTCTGAGTGCCGTGCTTCTCACGCTTGTACGAGTGCACAGCCATCGCCTCTGAGAGGGTCGTCTTCCAAAACAACTTTGCGAGCTCGTCGGGTTGCTGGGATTGTGAGGTCACGCGGCGCTACTCCGTTATTATTTTTTCCCACCAGCATGTTGGCTTTTCATTTAAATAAAGCTTTCTAGTTGAATTTTTGTTTTGTTTTCCTATCTTAAGGCAGACAGGAGTCTGTGGAGGCAAGAGATTTCGAGTGATATCGGTTAATAAAATGGGAATGTAAACAAACAATTTCGATGGCGACTGGGGCTAGTCACCTTACACCAAGTATTGCTTTTAATGCGAATAGCATTCTTTGGATACTTCACGCACTTTTCGTCTATGTATCTATCTATCTATCTATCTATCTATCTGGCTATCTAACCTCTTACGCCGCGGGTCGATAAATAAATAAAAAAGACCGGCGCCGGCGGGATTCGAACCGTTGACCCTTTGATCAGCAGGCAGACGCGCTAACCACAGAGCTATGAAGGCAGTCATTCAACGCACTCTAAACACCTGTTTATATCTTTACCATCGCGCGCGCTGTCCATGCACGAGGGCTCATTCCGCTCTCGTGAGGCTTAGCACTGCCCCTAGCTCACCCTCTCCCGCGCCGGGAGAGGGTGATGTAGCGGCCGTGCTCACCCTCACGAGAGCGGAATGAGCCCTCGTGCATGGAACGCGCGCGCACCGGTAGCTGTGACAGCGCTGTAAAGCGCGTCCTATGGTAAAGATATAAACAACCGTTTAGAGTACCGTTGGTTGAGACTAGCTGAGACGCCAGAAAGTCTGGTCGGTACCATTTTGAGTGTTTGTGCGTATGGCGCGTGCTTTGCTCGCCTTCCTAAGTGACACAAACGCACGTGCTGGGCTGCGGAGATCGTGCGCAGGGCTGTGAAAGTGTCAACAAATTTAGAATCGCCTCAAGAGTGGGCTGGCGTATCTAGAGTGTGCCGGCCACCTGACGAACGCGCATAACTCCGCACCGTTTGATGCTATTCGCATTAACGTAGATAATCATTCCCAAAGGATGGGTTCTGCTGATTTTTTTCTTTTTGAAGCTTTTGGTTTTGGTTGTAATGTTGATGTATTTTTGGGCACTGATTTTGGCTGAAAAGAATAGTTCATTAATTGTGCAAACAGGTATGTATTAGCTCACGACAAAGGAGCAGTTTTGGTTTTCGTTTTGCCAAGCATGCATTGTGAGTCACTTTTCTAGGCTGTGCCTTGATATTTTCTGCTGCAGGAGCAGTTGTCATGGCGAAAAGGTATCGCTTATGTACTGAACATGTGGAACAATTAATTTTCTTGCATGATAATTTGCAATAATTGCACTTGTATCTGATATCTAACTTGCTGGCTAGTCAAGGGCAATTTCAATTATTTTCTTAAAAAAGGTCACTACCAGTTGTTTGTGTGACAACATTGGAGGTTGCATTTTACGTGCTATCTAGACATGTGCAGTTTTGAACACTCTTAATTTTGTCAATTTGTATAACTAATCAGTTCCACCTTTTGCCTGCTTTCATGTGCAGTTGACAGGTGATTACTGGTCAAGGTATAATAGCTGTGTTACCAATTGCATTGTTTATATGCTACCTAGACGGGTAGTTTCATCTACTTGAATTTGTTATCATTTTTGGTTTGGAAGGTAGTAATATAGAAAGAATTTACATATTCTGTTATTTCTGAATGGTGCACTTATATTCGAAATATATTCAATATTCAAACCTATTTTTTTTTTAAATATTCATATTCGAAAATTTTAATATTTGCACACCCCTAATGAAAACTTTTTTTATGTGCCAGAAGTTTCCTCCAAACTGATTTTCATTTTGTGGCTTGCTGTGAGAAAGTAAATCCCGAAAGATACAACTGTTTTGCGGCGGCGTTGAATTCTTCAACAATGCCCAATGTTAGCAGATGCATTATGAACCATACGCAAACAAAACGATAGTGCGTTTTCTCGGGATGTTGAGGAACAAGTCCGAGAAATGCGGCATGTTCATCTCGCGGCTTTTATTCCATTGTGTGCGCAGGTTGTGAAGGTGGACGGTGTGATATCTTATCAGAACGAACATTTCTGGTATCACACGAGTGAGGTTTTGGCTGGGTCCATTCACGTTCAAGTGACCAAGGATGCCAACGCCCAGAAAGTGCTGAGTCAGGTGTGTGGCTTCTGCTTTTTTGCAAAATTTCAAAGATCTTTGGTTGGAAGGGTAAAAATGTTTTGGAACATGTACAGTGGACATAGAGGCACAACAGTCATGGACAATTACTAGCTGGGAACTGTTTTTTTTTTCTTTTCTATACATCATTGATTGCATTTAGAAATGATAGTTGCCTTAAAACTTTGTCATGACACAGTACAGAATAACCGATCTGGATAAAACAACCAATTAGATATTTTTTTATTTGATGGTTTTTACAGGGAAGCTGTTTATGGTTAGGATTCTGTAGATTTTTTCGTGTGCATCAACGAAAACTTTATTTACCCTTGCTAAATTTAGCGGACAAATTTTCCCGCCAATTTATAGGAAAAATTTCCTTGCTAAATTTAGCGGAAAAGTTTTCCCACTAGCGGCAAAATTAGCGAGGAAGGAGGAGGAGGGAGGGAAGCGCACCGCCCTCTCTTTGTGGTCGTCGGCAAGCGCTTGCCGTGCCTAGTTTCCTTTCCTTCCACCGGATGGCGGCTCCCGTCGCGCGTGCCCAGCTCTCCTCCGGCCTCCTCGGAAGCGGCGACGGTTTTGGACACGTGTATGCGTACACTTGCGTCACAATGCCCACCAATCAAGACATAAAGGCTCGAGGTACACCTAAGGACTCCTTATGAGTTGTGAGTGCAAAGGCATGCACGCCGCTCTTAAGCTCTCTTATTCCGTCTGTGGCGTACTTGCGTCGACGCTCGAGTGCGTGCGATCTCCTCTGTGTGCTGACCTTGGGCGTGGAGCGGTGGAGCCGCTGCCTCGCGGACACGAAGCGCCATGGGGTGGCAGTCGTTGAAATTGACGTGCAGTGGCCAATGGGGGCCTTGTTTTTTGAAACTATTGGCAAATTCGGGTGGTCAAGTGCCGTCGAGCCCGTGCCGGTGGCACAGGCGACCAAGAAGGTGCCAGCGGCTCAACACGTGACCCTCTCCACCCAAACTAGCCCGAACACAAAGCACCGGCAACTGGCATTTTTATTTGCCTGGGTTGCGCGTGAGCTTTGTTAACTTCTTCCTCGATTTTTCTGTGAGTACAATAAGCACACTGTATGTGCCAACAATATAAATTCCGACTCCTTGAGATGTTTGTAAACACAAGCGGTTTCACAATAGTTTTTGAATCATTAGCATTACCACGGTCCGCAAGGCTTAGAGGATCTTAAATTATAAAGTCAAAGGAAAGGCAGAATAATAAATCGGTGTGGGGCTGTCCGCACACGCGTCGAATTTCAATGTATCAGTGTTTAAATTTCCGGAGAAAACTGTCGCCATTTTACAAGGGTCCCAAGCAGGCTTGCCAGAGTCGCTTTTCATATTTTGTTTATTGTTATTACCTTATTTGGAATCCTCAGTTTTCTCTTTGCGCCCACCCCCCTTGAAATTGTAATGCGTGTTCGGGTATCGAACTGCATCGCTATACATACATTTTTTTTTTCAGCGGTGTAATAACGTGTTATTGCACAGTTGTAAAAGAAAGTAATGTATGATGCAGCACCGTGTCTCAGAGCAAACTGACCTTGCGCAGGCTGGACAAATTCTTCCAAAAAATGTTGGATTTCTCTGTAACATAAATTATCTTTATCTTCGTTGTTTTCGCTGTCTTGTCTAGGAGCACAAATGGGTGTCTGTCTCGATAGTCTTCGTTTGCCACTTGAACCCGCTATTCGGCGCTTTCGGCAAGCATTGTTCCGTTTGGTTCCCTTTTCCCAATCGGATGTGACGATACCAGGTACAGTCTGCCCTTGGAGCTCGGGCAAAAATTGTGCCGGTGAATTGCTGGCACATGCCTGAGAAGCGCCACCCGAACAGCTTCCACCCGCCAGCCTTTGACCATGCGAACGGCCTTGGCGAAGATATGGCAACATATTTTGCCGGGAAATGACCACCCGAATTAGCCATATGACACGCGCCAGCCAGTGGCACCGAAGCCGAAATCCATCAGCTTCACTCCGCTCCTTTGGGATCGGGGAAACTAGCTGCCGTTTGGCTAGGCTTTTCACGTGGTTTCAAAGCTGGGAGCCGGCTTCACTTGGAGAAAGGAGTTTAGGTGCCGTTTGGCGCGTCTTCAAAGCTGGTGACGTCGGCTCGCTCAGTGGAACAGTTAAAGGCTTGCGCATTAATAAATGTGTTCGTGCCTTTGTTAAAAATTCTGTGTCACGCCTGTGTTGTGTGCTAAACAGCTTCACTGGTCATCCACCTTCATAGAGTGGAATGGCTCATGATTTTTTCTTCTATCTATTTTTATCAATGCAGTGTTTTAGAAAAATAGTTTGTTTTAGCAATATTCTGCTATATCAATAGTTTGTTATGTAACAGTAGCTCATTGTAATACCAGCTTGTTATAATGCTAGCTTGTAATTGGGGTTGTTGCAAAAGGGGCTGTACTATGTTTAGTCTTTCATGCGTCTTTTATTTCTATCTGCGAGATGGCTTAAAATTAATAAACCGTCATTCCACGGCAGGTGACGGCCATTTTCAAGGAGCTGGGTTTCCACTACTTCACGGTGCAAGTCGAGAAGGAGGACTTCTTCCAGCACATGTCCGGCCTTCGTGCGAGCTCGGCGTACTACAACAATGTGCTGCTCAGGTCCGCCGCACATCAGCCTACCGCCAACGGTGCCTTGTCCGTGTGCATTGTCAAAGCCGTCTGATGACGGTGCAAGACGGTGCCACCAGCCTGTGCGTCGTCCGAACTCCATAGTAAACCATTTTTGTACAGTGTGTGACTGCGGGGAAGTTATATGTAGTTGCGCGAATAAACAATGCTTTCTGGACTTGCCACATTGTTGGTTGTGTCCCTTTTTCTTTATGGAGAAGGCTTATGTGATTTTAAGGGGGCCATGCATCAATACTATTGGGTAGGGATGTTTCTCGCTTTACACAAGTCTTTAGGCACTAGTGGGACCCAGGTATTCTCGCATGCATCGCCATGGGCCAAGGAGCTGTACTTTCTCGCCAAGTAATTTCAAGGATAAAAGCGGATGTTTCTTTCAGTTTCTCTTTTGCAAAACCTGATGATAATGTTGTGGGGACCGCATTGTTGACGTTGTCAATAATGCGATCCTTAGGACTCTGTCGTCAAGCTTTATGATCCTCGCGATGACAATAGTATTTAAGTGCAGCTCAAACAGTGTGCACGGGCGCTGCGCGAGCATTTGATTTCGGCTCGTGACAATCAATGTCTCGGCATGCATTCGGGTAGTAGCTTGTGCCCAATAGATGCGATGACGGGAACAGCCGAACCTTAACAATGTGTGCAACTCGGTGTGTGACCTGTGCTTTGCCAATCCCAGTGCGTGGCTATGATAAACATTGGCAGCATACAATCGGATCCAAGTCATCTAGTGGAGGGGGCTAATACTGTTCTTATTTAGGAGACACCAGCTGAACAAACCAAGCATACAAATGTAAGGAGGACGTGGTTAGTAATACTGTTCGTTTTTTAATGTTTTCTGTGGCTGCCACTGCATGGAGAAAAAACTGACACGTGTTTCGTAGGTTACAAATGTCTAGGAATAATTCTAAGTGATACTGAAAGTACAAAAATTGTTCCATCGCCTTTTTATGTGTTTTCATGCTGGTGAGTTTTATTTCGTGTGAACCTACGGTCCACATGAAGAGTGAGCAATCCAATTCTACTAATGTCACGATGCATTATAGCAGAGGGGAGGAGACACACATTGTTTGATTTGGCTCCTTGCATATTTGAATTCAACCGTGATTACACATTTCTCTCCAATTGTCGTTACAAGCTCTTTTTTTTTCAGTTCTTTCTGCTAGCTTTTTCATTCCACATATTATAAAAATGTATTTGTCTGAAAACATTAGAAAACTTTACACACCAATGCACTATGCACATCGCAATAAAATGTTTTCAGTGGAACAAACTCACTTTGCATGAGCCATGTGTCAAATCAGTTTTCCTCTATGAGATTTGTTTATTTCATATTTATTTCACACAAACTCGGCACAGATGAATTTAGACGTTACCCCTGAGAAAAGGTTTAATAGCTATCTTCTAGTATGAAAAAAAAAAACTTTATCAAGAGCATTTAGATGATGTTGCAAAATTGAATTGGGGACCATTTTGTCCAGATTCGGTTTTGTGGTTTCGATTGCCTATGAATATATGCTCTTTTGTGCTCGTGCTGAGGTTAGATTGTTTTCTAATCCTCCGCATTGCTAACTTGTAAGTTTCTTTTATTAATTTCTATCAAGCTTTTGTTTAGGTTGCGGTTCCTTGAAAGATTATTACAATTCAATTAAACAATGTCTACACTTTAAAAAAATGGGCCGCAATCGCTGCTGCCGCCACGCTGATTCTCGAAGAAACGAGTTAGTGTTTCGCGCAGCGGTTATAGAGAGAAATAGTTGTTTATTTACAGTCACGAGGAGGTCAACCTGCTTAAAAGTATCTATTTTCCGGTGTTTATTAATGCATAAAATCAGCGGATGTTTTTCAGTGTTTATTTATTTTTTAAACACCGGTGTATTTCGGTTGGACGACTCGTGACGAGGCAAAAACGGTGATTATCGGTGAAAAAAAGAAACGTGTTGTCCATGAGATAACACGTTTGACTATACCTCTATGTGGGAGGAGTTTCGAAGATAAGGGTCTTCGCTTGAGTGGAAGCATTCGACGACCGTTGTTTTTCGGTTTTAATTAAGGCGAAAATATTAAAATCACCGGTGTTTTTCGGTTTTAACCGATTTTAGAGCGCAGCTCTTAGGCGCCCGTTTCCGGCTTGAGCGGCGTCGCCGTCAGCGTCGGCGTAACCGCGCGTTGCATTATGGGACGTTTCCCTAACGACGTACATGACGTCACGAGGGTCACTTGTGACGCCACCGCGCATTGCATCATGGGTAAATTTCCACTCTAAATTTAGCAGAAATTTCCCCGGTGAATTCAGTGGAAAAAATTACCCGGTAAGTTTAGCGAATAAATGTTTCCGCTGAATTTAGCGGGGAATTTTTTCCGCTAAGTTTAACGGGAAATTTAGCCAAAATTTTTCTGCTTAATGGGAGAGGAGCAGGAGAGAAGGGTACGGATGAGGAGGAGGGGCATACCCTCCTCTCCGTTCCTTCCCCTCATCCTCCTCAAGAGCTGCGCTCTAATTAGGCGTTACAGGGGATTGTAAACGTCTTTCATTTTTTTTTTCACCGGCGGATGTTTATTCGGCGTTTTTCGGTTAGAACCGGAAAGTGCACAGCCTATAGTTATATATAACGAAGCGTGGTGAATGCAGCCTCTCGGCACTTTTCCGCGGGGTGAACATTCCCAAAACCCCGTTTCTCCTGCAAGCAGATCAGATCACTTAGCGCGCGCTTGAAGGACGTGCGCGCGATGCGCAGAAAACGACATTCGCTCCACTGATGCACCCGCCGTCCCCACTTCGCTGGTGATCTTCGGCTGCTTGGCTCGACGTTGCGAACTCTATAAACCTCTGCTCCAACGATCGTGCAATCTCAGCGCACGTACCAGGGAACTAATGGTAACGCACTAAAATGATTAGTTAGATTTCAGAGATGCAAGCGAATACAACGAGTGATTCAAGATGCCGAGACTGATATCCAGCTTCCGATCATCGAGGCCCCTGCGCGCTTTAGGGATGCTTCACCTCAGCAAATCCTTTAATGTGGAGGAGCCGCCTTTCAGGAAGCCTAAGTGCAAGCACATTGTGCGCTCGTGAAAGTGTATAGTGACGGGACGGTATTTGTCCGGAAATTCAGTGTGCTACAACGTGGCGTCACTAACAGCGCTTCCGGTTTCATGTGTAAACAATTTTATTAACGTTGTCGTCGCTTTTTTGTGTGTGCCCGTTGATATTGTTTACTTTGGCGTTGAAGCAGCTGACGAAACCAACTGCCTCGCTCCCGTGTTACGCCGATGTCGCGGCACAGAGGAAATGTTACATTTTAGACAGCGGAGGGGTTAATTGCTGGTGAATAACGCCGGGGGCGGAGCTTTTTCAACTTGCGTCATCAAATTCTTAACCTGCCGTCGACTGTCGGTATGAAACAGTATAAGGGCGTGTTTAAAGGGATCCTGGACTCCAACCAAGGACTAACGAGGCAACATGAGCAAAGGAGATCCGATAGCGGGAAATATAATAATAATAAAAGTAATACATAATGTAATTTTCGTTATTTTCCAACAAACGCAATGTTAGGGAGACAAGGAAAAAAAGCTGTTTACAAACAGCTTAACTGGTCCCAAGCCCCCGAAAATTCAACAGCAATGGAGCACGTTTTGAAATGCAAACGTATGCATTTAAGAAATAAAAAGAAATTAAATCGGTGAACTTTTTCATTTAAAAAAAGTTCACATTATGCACACATTTAAAAATAATACAGGCTCTTTCTGCAAAAGCTTTAAAAAGAACCCAAAAATGTGCTGTTCGAGATAAAAAGAGGCTCTCTGCGGGAGCAAATCTACCAGCCTGGTTTGACGTCAAGGATTGCAAAACACAGATTAACAAGAAATTAACTATCATTTACTGATTAATTCTTTAATTAGTGAAAATAAACATATGGTTCCACCGAGAAACTTGCTAAGCGTCATCGAAAACCACTAAGTCAACTCTTCTTTAAAAAATGTAAGGCAGGGGCAGCATTTTAGGACGTTCCCGTAAAAACGCTAAATTTGGACGCGTTTCCAGGTTTCGGTTTCTTATCTGAGCGCATCTCTGCGCCCGCGGTCCTGCTCCCTGGTGGCCGAGACGCGCAACACACGTGCGCCATACCTCGCTCCATGCGACGAGGGAGGCTAGGTGGTGGCTTGGCGCCGCGACCACGGGACCGCGGGCGCAAAGACGCGCTCCGATAAGAAACGTAAACCTAAATTCGCGTCCAAACTGAGCTGTCTTTTTCTTCGGAACGACGTGAAATGTTGCCTTTGTTTTATATCGTTTTAAAAAGAGTTGATTTAATGGCTTTCGATGATGCTTAGCAAGTTTCTTAGTGGAACCATATAATAATAATAATAATAATAGCAATAATAATAATAATAATAATAATGTATATTGCAAATGAACAAAGCGATTATGAAGTTAGACTTGCCTAGGCCACATTGGGCTTTTCTGGCAGCGTCTTACAATCGGTGAAACCAGCCGTATGGCAAAAGGAGACATGTAAAATAAAATCCACACAAAGAAATTAGAATAAAAAAAGGAAAATAGTGAGCATTTTACAAACTAACATTTCTCAGGGCTTTCTTGAGCTTGTATTTTGTTCTTAAATTAAGAGGCACGAGAATAGTTTGTTTAGAAATGCTAGTACATAATAACTACGAACTTTTTCCAAATCTTGTCGAACATCGAGGTATCCGGTAACGATCTTTGTTTACTTTCGTATATGTCATAACTAATATGTTTAGTTTTACTGATTAAAAATATTAATTAGTAAATTTTAGTTGATTATCTTGTTAATTAGTGTCTTTTTGCAATTCTGGACGTCCGCCAAGGCTGTAGTTTGTTCCCGCAAAAGTTCCTTTTTATCTCTAATAGCACATTTTAGAAATTTTTGAAAGCTTTTACAGAAAAAAAGAAACAGTATACATACAGGATACTTTTTAAATTACACGTTTGTTTTAAAAAGAGCCGTGAAATCTACACCTATGCGGTTTGTGGAGGTAAGTTATACGGCCAGGGGCACATAGTATAGGGGACTAATCGTAACGATCAGTCGGCAAATTAAGTATAATTTGTTAATTAACTTTTAATTAGTAAAAATAGGCATATGGTTTCAATCAAAAACTTGCTGAGCGTCATCAGAAACCACTAAACGAACTCTTTTAGAAAGACACAGGACACGGGCAGCATATTACGGCGTTCTGAAAAAAGCGCTGAATTTGAACGCGTTTCTAGATTTCGGTTTCTTATCGGAGCGCATCTTTGCGCCCGCGGTCTTGCTCCCCGGTGGTCGCAGCGCGAAGCCACCACCTCGCTTCCCTCGTGGGATGGAGGGAAGTATGGCGAAAGTGTGTTGCGCCCAAGGTGTAAGATAGACAGGTGGGGAAACGGCCCATAGAAGCCCACCGCAGCGCCGTGACCGGATTGTGTACTCGTCTGCTTGCGGGTACCCCCGATTTGCGACAGATGGCGCTGCGGCGAGAGGAAAAAAATCGGAATCGGATTTGCATGGAACTCTATGGGAGTGTGCGCAAAATAAACAAAGAGCACGACAGTCCTCCATTGAAAATCCACGAGAAACCATCTCCGTCAGTTTAGCCGGTCGCCACCGGTCGCCCACCCGGAGTGAGAGTTTGCGGTGCTCCACATAGATGGCGCCACAGAAAAGAGAAAACCGAGGGGGACACAATCCGGTCGCTCATTTGGCTCTCGTTTCCCCACCTGTTCTATCTTACACCCTGGTTGCGCCATACTTCCCATCGCCCACGGTTTTTCAAGGCCGCAAGGCACGCAACCGCGACCGTGCGAAGGCAGCGCGGCGCGCTACGCGCGCATGCGCGCGGAGCCCTACCCCAAAAGTGTCCTTGCAGGGACACGCGCGAAGCCCGAGCAGAATTTCGGCCCCTTTTCCGGCCTTGATCCGACACCTCTTGCGCTCTTCTCAAGCTCGCTAATGTTAGTAGTATAGGATAGATTTAGAAGCTCTAAAGACGTTTGAGTTGCTGCTGGGAGGCAATAATAAATATGCGGCTCACTTGAGGACCTGTCTTCTGTTTGAAAAGTTTATTGTAAATGCTCCTCTCTATCATCCTTGCAAAAAAAATAATAATCAGATGCTTGTTTTTAGTAGACATACACCTTAAAGCTGTGCGTCAAAGTTCTCCCGGCATGTTCTTTTTTTTTTAATAACACGCTAATTACAGATGGCTTATTTCTTACAGGTATCTTTCCGTGTTGTTTAAATAGCAAAGCGTTTTAATGTCATATTTAGTAGTTCTCCTGAAGGTGGTCTTAGCAGTATGCTCCAGTCGCTACTACAAAAATAAACGCAAGCGCTGTTGACAGTGCTACCTTATATGTACGGTCCCCCTATATTAAACTAATACGCGCACAACGTTTTTGACCAAAGGGTTTCCGGCGTCTGCAGTAGAATCTATTCAAAATCGCTCCGCTCTTTTTATTCCTTCCAACTATCGTCGCACATCTGGTATCATCAGCATGAAATCATTCCGGTGTCGTTGGCCAATTTCTCACGTCGTTGAAAAATATCTCGTCTAAGTTTGTTCCACAAGATGTATCACTCTAACCCAACACTTCGTCGTGCGCCATTTTCCGCACCATCTTACTAATCATCACGCATTCATCACGAACTAAAAGTTGGAATCCTCTGCTGTAATACGTCCACTTTCAATGCTTTTTGTTTTTCTGTCAGAAACCTTTATAGACTGGAATCGCCTTCCCACTGCCATTGTCGCCATTAATGACACTGATGATTTTAGAGATTTAGTGACTATTTTTTTTACAAGATGCGTCGTAATGCTTGTTGTATATTAAACCCACTCCTCTGTGTAATGCCCTGGGGCGCCCCGAGAAAAATAAATAATATGAAAATTAAATCTGTCGCGACGCCACACTGCGTCTTTATTTAGCCCTCAAGCACTTACCGAGTTCTTGAGACGGCAGTATCCGTTGTCTGTTTATTGTTGAAACTTGACAATCGTAGCTCAGACAAGGGAACCACACAAGTTAAACGACAATTATTAATTTTCTTTATCAAAAATATCTGGCATAGAATTTTCCGGGGACATTTATGAGATGGTTCAGAGGAAAGCAAAGACAATCAGAAATGTTTGTTTTAGTAAAAAAAAAGTAAAAAAAAACATATTGTATTTATAAATACATTTTAAGGTACCTAAATAAACTCGTATGTCTCACAACGCACACACACACACACACACAAAACGATTTCCGGAAATAATATTTTAGCGCACTATTGACGTTACGTGACTCAATTTTGAGTTAATAATGTCGCAGCGCTATTTGATTTGAACCACTATTCGTACTCCCTGATATCCAAACAAATCAACTTGTTCAACGTGTCGTATCTATCTTCACACGTTGGAACCGGTGCAAGGCACATTTAAAGAACCGATTATCAGACGGTGAACCCGCCTACGATCTGCGAGACATCGCGCCATGCGTGCAAAATGGACGGCCGTGGCTTCTAACAAAAGCGCATTCACATCGACTGTCCCCGATTCCCTAAGACCCGCTATTGAGAGAGATTGAGAGAAAATATCACTGCCCCATCTTTCATCCCGTTCACCACATGTCCCAAGCGCCACAGCTCCTGCCCATGGGTGACTTGGTCGAGCATTTAAATGCCCTTCGAAAGCTCTCTTCGTGCCTGAGAGGTTCGTTGCAACGCACTTCCGAGCTAAGGCCCCGAAGCTTGACGTTTCTCCCGGCGGCACACCACTTGAAGCAGGAACTGGCGAAGAACTGCTGTTCTCGCGTCCAGCCCGAGTCCAATGGCGAAGGCTCGAGTGGCTCGTACTTCTGGCTCAGCTGAAGGGCTTTCAGGGCAAGCTGTAAAAAGTACGAGGGGAACAATAGTAGCACGTGAGCTCCGAGACTCTAGGGTGGGGTGAACAGAATAAAACGCAAGAGTATACGTGGCTCGCTCGTGACGTCATTGCATCCTGCTGGTGGCCATTCATACTTGTTCTGGCCGATGAAAACCAGTTCGATGGTACGAACTGTATGATATGGAAGCTACGCGCTTAGCTTAGCAGCAAGGCCTCCCCCCCCCTTCTCCACCTTAATGGTAATATCATGTGACGTCAGTGCACCCCATGTATATGGCCGGCGCTTTGATACTTTCCTCTCAGAGCGACAATGCTGTCCGTATAAGTGAGTGATTGGACCTCTTTAAACCAACACCGCCTGGATGCAAGGTCTCTCCACCGTTCCCTATCCAGAACCCTAAAACTATCTGTTCAGAATACCGCTGGCTAGAGGGCGTTTTCACCGATGTAATTTGGTCCGCCATTTTGTTGTCATGAGCATATAGCATAATGGAGGCTATGTTATGAGCTGTCGGGCGCAGTTCTGAAGGCGAGTATTCCGAAGATTCACACGACAACCCCCAAATACGTAGTGCACAGGAGTTTTCGGAATCTCCGCTCTCGCGCATCTTCAGCGCCTATCAAAGCTATGCACGCACACACTTGCTATTTTTAATAAGGTCAGAAAGATACGTCACGACTGGTGTCAGTGCGGGTGAATATACCTGGCAAACTTGAAACTGCACGCGCTGCCCACACGAGCGACACGCGCTTGGCGGCCGAAAGATCGTTTTATGGCGTCACGACTGGTCGGATGTTTTTCGTGTTTTCTCGCGTTTAGATACATCTTCGGGGAAAACGAACGTAATATTCAAGTTCACGTGATAAAAATACTCTAGAATTCACCTCAAACTCGTTTTCTTCTTTTTAAGAACCTCTTCAGCTTCTCTTTAATTTCACTCTCACATTCGCGCTCCATTTTTTTTTTTTTAAAGTTTGGTGAAAGCTTATTTTGGGGACACCCTGTATAACAGATCCGTGCCGCCTGTTTCGTTGGTTAGAAACCGAGTCACGGACGCGAATGTGCATAGAGTTCGCTCAGAATTGCTATCGCATTAAAACAAAAATCTAATGAAGACACGTACACATATACTTGCTTTTGCTTACGACAGAGTTCTTGTGATCTCTCACGACGACAGGTCACACTGGCACGCTGGCGCCACCTATGAGGTGACCCTGGAACTGCATTTCACTAGAGCGAAGGTTTTGCGGTGTTTAAGAGATCAAATGTACGTACTTTCTACTAGAAATGGTAATTTATAATAATGTTAAAAGATTTTTCAAGCCAAGAAAGGAAGAAGGAGTGCACGAATAATAATATTAATAATAATAATTGTTGTACGTTTATACAGCCGGAAGTTAGTCAGCCTTAATGGACGTCTGATGTCTCAGGTGTAGATGAGAAATTCAGCCAGTGCAGTACAACTCGCTAGCCTGGTGTTTTGACGTGCACCACGCAGTGGTGACACACGACCGCACGCCGGTACGATGCTCATCCAGGGATTCTAACCTGGATACTTGGCGAAAAAGTCGGCGAGGAGGAAAACGGCCCGCCGGTCAATCACGGGTGCCGAATTCCTCGTCGACATTTTCGCCGGTGTTTAGATTAAAGCCGCAGATCGAAACGGGCAAGGAGTGGGGATTGAACCCAAGATGCATGGGTTCTGTAGCGCGAGCTGTCGCTACACGTGCTGCCGTGCTGAGGTGTGCTAACCCACTCAACCACAGATTCCCCCACAAAAAGAAAAAACTATATATATATACGAAAACTGCACTTGTTCCATGGCTATCCGATAGATGGCACGAGTGTGATCTCTCGTTGTAAGAGATTTGAAGAGACAGTCGTAACCAGTCGCAAGTGCGTGTGCAAGTCTTCAGTATTCCAACTTGCAGTTACTATCGGGTATGCGTAGAACACTTGCAGTTTCCGTATAATTTTTTCGCGCACTATTGTTTTTTTTTTGCGCTGAAAAAGCGTTTGGTTATGATCTAAGCTACCATTTTTTGTTGATAGTGCGCACATCTGATCTCGCAAATACCGAAAAACCTTCGCTCTAGTGAAATGCAGTTCCCAGGGTTGCCTCATAGATGTCACCAGCGTGCCAGTGTCTTATCTCGTCGTAAGAAAATCACGTAAACTCGGTCGTAAGCAGACGAAAGTGTCAGGATCGACCGGCCTCAAATCGCGTATTTGACCTTGAGTCCCATCGTGTCCGCGTAGATCTCATCGAGGAGACCGTCCCCTCCGGCTCGGCGTCGAAGGCATTCCAATCTCGCTCTGTGGGCCGAACTCTGCGAGCGCCTCGATGGCAGGCCCTCGAGGACCCGCACCAACTCCCGGCCAATCAAGTGTCCGACGGCGGCGTAGCTCGCGTCTAGCGAGCCTCGAACGAGGATGGGGCTGACGAGGTCCGCGACGGGGACATAGATGGCGCTACGCGTCAACTCTGGCCACCGGCTTTGCGAAAGGAGGCGGTGCGACGTGACTGGACTGGCCACCACGGGTCGCCCGAGGGTAGCCTTGGCGCGGGAAGCTCGGCGCTCGTGGGCGGACAGGTAGGAGGCGACGAAGGGGGCGCGGAATGCAGGCAGGTGGCTGTAGTGTCGCTCGAGGACGCTGGGGTTCATCAGCGGTTCGGGGGCCACTGGGTACCAGAAAGGGGAGGTTAAAAGTCGACGATCAACCGTACTCGCGGACAACTTTTCTGTGTCTATGCAGTCAAAGCTGTGGGCGCACGGGCGCGCACTCTTACCTTCGTCCGAAATGCCACAGAAAGTTGTCCGCGAGCATATTAACAAAGAAATGAATGACGTTTACAATCCCCTGTAGCGCCGAATTAGAGCGCAGCTCTTGAGGAGGAGGAGGGGAAGGTACGGAGAGGAGGGTGTGCCCTCCTTCTCATCCGTACCCTCTCCTCCTCCTCTCCTGCTCGCCTCCCATTTAGGGAAAATTTTCCCGCAAAATGTAGTGGGGAAAATTTTCCGCTAAATTTAGCAGAGAGTTTTTTCCGCTAAATTTAGCGGGGAAATGTTTAAGCTAAATTTAGCGGGGAAATTTTCCCGCTAAATTTAGCTGAGAAATTTTTCCGCTAACTATAGCAAAAAACTTTTCCCGATAAATTTTTTTTTAAATGTTTCCAGCTCAATAAAGTCAATGCTCCTCTACGTTTAGAGTGGTGTTGTTCTTCTTTTTAAAATAAAGTTTAATAAACTTACGCCTGCGTTTACAGCAAGCAGTATTAAGTAGAATTCTTAAATTCTTTCCGCTCACCGACTATCTCGAGCGTTTCGTCGAGCTTCTTGAGTGCAGCGACCTGCTCAGGTAATGCATGGTCTCGGAGGGAGAGCTCGATGGCGGTGCGGAGATGACGTGTCATCGAGTGGATCACAGGAATGTCTTGCGTGACGTTCGCGGCCTCTAAAATAAGAAAAACAAAATTCAAAACCGCATTAAACTGAGAAAAGAAATGCCGTCCCATAATATACTTTTATATATAATGTTGGAGTGTAGCTCTAATATTTAATTAATTTGAAATGGTGACATCTGTTTTATGGGCACAGCAGTTTGTCTAAGGTCAGTTGCCATTCTATTTCTGGGGCTTAAAATATCATAGAGCTAGGACGTGGGTCAATAAGTGTACCCAATGGAGATAGATTTGGCGTTATCTTTTAGATACATGAATAACCGCATTCGAAAACGCCTGTAAAAATCTTTCATAAATTTTCAAACCTACCGATATTTGTTACGGAATAAAAATATGAAGTATAAATTAAAGCGTTTTGAGAAAAATCGCGCTCTAGAAAAGAAGTACAAGCACTTTTTTTAGCAAATTTTTACAAGCTAGGCGAAATGTTCAGAAGCTTGACAATTTTTTTTTCATATTTCAACACTGTTCAAACTAAGTTCGTATTAATAAGTCAATGTTAGATCTCGTTCGACACTCTTACGTTTGGTTCAGACTAGTTGCGAGTCGCGGGCACAAGAGTCCGCCGTAAAATATGCGGCAAGTCATGCAAGAGATACGCACAAAGAGCTCTTACACACTTAAAAAAACTGAAAAAAAATTAAACAGTTTAATTGGGACACGCGTGTCCAAAATTAAATTTTACGCGAAAAAAACATTTTAGTGCAATATTGAGGGCGAGAGATTTATTTTAAATTCTGTGCGAGTTCACGACCGAGATACATGACCATCTCGGTCGTGAAAGCGAAGCCGCTCAACCTCTCCTCCACGCACTCGAAATGCCGAGAGAGAAAACAAGTGGAAAGGAGGTGACTGCCGACTAAATCGCGTCTCGCGCCGTCAATATTGCTCTAAAACATTTTTTTTTTCGCGTAAAATTAATTTTTTTTACACGCGTGTCCCAACCAGGCTGTTTAAAAAAGACATGTTTTTTTTCAGTGATTCTTTAAGAGTTTAAAAAGCCATTCAAAATACTTACACCCATGGCTACATCCTTTCAGCATCAATACTTTGAGTGAAACACCCATTTCAATCTCAAAACAGGGTGCTGTTACATGGAACATTCTTCATATTTTGAAGGGTCTGAAAAGGGTGTGTGATACGATAAAGTGTGGCGAACACCTTTTCTGAAAGGTGTTCGCTCTTCAAAAACAGCTTTACCGGAGATTCTTTTAGCGACAGACCAAATATATATCTCCTGTACAAATGTTTCGTACTTGGAGACACATTTCTTGAACTTGGATATATCGCGCTTCTTGTGAAATATTGACGAGAACAAAGCAACATACTTGGAAACATCTAAATTGAGAAAGACACTCAACTGTGAAAGAGTGTCGCTTAATTGTTGAATATATAGCGGGTAATACTTTTTATTCGATACATATTAAAAAAAGGCATCTTTACTGTTACGTGAATGCCGTCTTCACTATATGTTTCTTTAGCGCGGCTGACATTTGAGGGGTGAGCAACCGTCAGAATTTGGGGAGTAATCAACTAAAATTCGTTGATTAACTTTTTAATTATTGAAATTAAATATAAAATTATAATTAGAAATTTATTGAGCGTCATTGAGAAACACTAAATCAGTAAATTTCAGAAACACTTTGGGCGTGTGAGAAGCGTAGTAGTGCGCTAAAGTTAACACTCGTGCGGCGGGCACAAGGCTACCTGTGCGATAAGGCGCCCGCGCGATTTTTCCGTCTCTTATCGTAGACCCAGCCTATGTAACTATGGTGCGAATTGTATCTGTAGTGCACTATTACGCTTCCCAAGCGCCCAAAGTATTTCTAAAAATACTAATGTAGGGGCTTTGAATTACGCTCAGCAAGTTTTAACTAAAATCATGTTTATTTTCAATATTAAAAAAAAGTCAATTCACGAATTTTAGTTAGTTACTCGCTAGACTGTGGCGGTTGTTCGCCGTGCAAATGTCCGCCTAGCTCAAGAAACATAGCGAAGACGGCATTCACGTAACAGTAAAAGACGCCTTTCTTAAAAATATGTCCCGAATAAAAAATATCACCCGGTATAAGGCGGCGGAGCAGTCCACAGGGTCGCGTGATTTACAGTGTCTGTATTGGCCCTTTCAGTGCACGTGAGAACTGCACGTGGTGCACGTTGCTTGTAAACTTGTTGCTCGAAAACAACTCTCCCTAGAGGGCTGCTAAGATCGCCCGCATCATATCTTTGGGTTGCTCAGCAGCGGTCCAAGGGTTTTCTTGTAACACCTCGAGGGTGTTCTTCTAACACCTCGAGGGTTTTCTTGTAACACCTCGAAGGTGTTCCTCTAACACCTCGAGGGTGTCCTTGTAACACCTCGAGGATGCTCCTCTAACACCTCTAGGGTGTTAGACCTGACACAAGTTGACTTACACTTTTAAGGGTGCATAACCTATTAGTCTAGCTTCGAAAAACATGCAATCGTAAGTCCCGGTCGTCCCGGTGTCCCTTTCGCTACGGTCGCCTTGGTTGCTCTTGACACGCAACCGGCACAAACTCCTGAAGCAGCCTTCGTGGCGTCTTCCTTTCCGCACCTGCCATGGACAAAGCCAGCGCGTGCGGTGCCACGTCGTGCACCGCCTCGAAGCAGTGGTACTTGGACATGCCGAGCACCTTGGTGAGCAGAGGCGACGACTGCACGGCCAGCTTCCGCAGGACCAGCACGCTGACGTAGGCGGCCGCCGCCTCGGCGTCCTCCACGCCGTACTCCGACGAGAACACGGCGGCGAGTCTCCAGGAGGAACGGCCTCCGTCCGTCACGAAGACGTCGTCTCCTAGGGATACCTGAGAGGGACAGCCGCGACGAATATGGGAATGTCATGTCTTTGTTACGTTACGTTACGTTATATTACGTAACATGACGGATGTAACTTACATCGGTTACATTAGATCGAGCCGTAAAAACAATAAAATATATATGGCGTTGTGTTTAATTTGAAAGCACATCTGCGGCTGTTTTTTTGGCAATGCACCACTTATCTGAAAACTCTATGAAGGTATTGCAGCGCGTCTTACAGCATTAGTTTTGAAACTTAAAAAGGTTAGAATTGTCATACACTCACGCAATCCTGCAACTTTCATAAAATGTTGTTCTTTATATATATATTTACGTGTTGATGTTTTAAAACAGCCAACCGTATAATTCAAGCGCCTACATCTTTGTATGTGCCAATCTTGATCCACTTTCACTAGTTACAAGTAATAATCATAATTTCCAGAACAGCACCAAGCTCTTTTGGCCACTGACAAACTTCCTGCGATGTCCACGCGTTTAAAAAGCCCGCTGATCTCAGCGGTAATTTTTTTTCAGCCAGTATACTTAAGAGTTTGATGATATCACTGGCTAGCACGTTCCCAAGATAACCATCAGGCATCAACACGCGCTTTGTCCCAATCAGAATATCTCCTTAATTTATTTTATTTCTCAACAATTCCCTTAAACAACAAACGGGTTGTATGTTTGTTGGTACTAAAGCTCAAGTAATTTTTTTTCAAGCTTGTGCTTTGATGAAGGTTACTCAGAACGCTGCGAAACTCTGCTCCAAAAAGCGTTGCAATAGCGCGAACTGCGAGCCTGTCTAAACAGAGGTGTTTAGATGTACGTCATTTTAACATTAGTTACGCCAGTGTCTCCCACCATTTCCTAAAGACGGGAAGAAGAAAGAAGCACCGAGCCACAGGGCCTAGCCAGACCTCAAGCCAGAGTCTCACGTGGTTCTTTTCTTCGAAGTTGGCGTTGATCATTTCAAGCATCGTGTCTGCCTTCAGCGGGACTTTTTGTTCTTCAGCTAGGCTGTTCACTTTCACGTAGGTTGGTGTCTCATCCACCGAGCTCTGGTGAAGATGCGACGCGAGCGTTACAACGCGCTGGTGGATGTCGACCAGTCTCCGCGCCAGGTCGTAGCGTCCGAACTCTTTGGCCAGAAGCACGCAGTCTTTGGCGCTCAGCTCTTGGGTTAGCTGCAGCAACCAGCCTTGCGACAGGGTGAGCACCGTCCTGTTTGCTCCACGCAGGTCCACTTCGGGTAGGAACTGAGAGGACACAGAAGTGCGGTAAATGTGCACGAGGTTCAGTTGATCGATAAAAGTTCAAGGCCTTCCAGACTAAAGAGGCAATAAAAATCGCGATATGCCACTATCCTCGAGTCATCTGATTATGAAATAGGGTGGCAGCATCAGAGCTCAATTAGCCGAGGATAATGTGAAACAACGCTTTAAAATCAAATAAATATTCGCTTTTAAAACGTGAATTACATGAGCTCTCCGCGAAGTTTCGTAGACAACACGGTTTGGGCTTTGCAAAGGCAGCCTCGACGTCACAGATCATTCATCTCAAAGACTGCGCGCCACGTGGATTCGAAGTAGCCATGTATATGAGGCAAAGCGTTAAATATGACACGGGTTCATCGGCCACGTCTGATATGCTACAATGGACTGTGGCTTATAGACCTTTGCAAAAATCGCCTGCTGCGCGTTGTCATAATTGTGTCTACTGAGCTGTGGAACGCCATCTGAGCATGCCCTGTGGCTCTGCTGTGCGGTATATCAGACGGTGCGCATGCGTCCACAGTTCAGTGACTCAGCATGTTTCGCCCGGGTGATAAGCGATGGAAAGGTCTATATAGTCAAAGACTGGTGGTAAGCATGAAGTATGGAAGCTCTGCCTCCAGCACGTGCTCGTTGCCCTCAAGGGTTTTGGCTGCGCGGGCCATGAGGTGGCATCAAAGGCAGAGAGCTGATGCTGAGAGGTGGAGCATCTACCGCATTCTTAATCTGCCACCGACTATACATGGTCAGAGTGTGCGCCACCTGGAAGAAGACGGGCAGCCCCATCCGCTGGTCGAAGGTGAGGAACGCCTTGAGGAAGTCGAAGGGCGTGTTCCGTCGGGACACTATAACGAGCCTGGGCCAGTCGATGCCGACAGAGTTGAGCAGCAGGGTCACGCGGTCGGCGTGCTCGTGCCGGTTCACGTGCTCGGCCAGGCATAGGCTTAGCGCCTGGTCGACCTTCTCCGCCACGGTGACCTCGACCGCATCATTTTTGACTCCTTCCGTGCGGGTGAGTAGTCGCTCTAGGGTGGCCACTTTGACTCTGTTGTCCGCCAGGTGGAACTGATGCTCGAAATGAGGGTGGGTTTCCGGCCAGTGGCTGCAGATAAACCTGCGGCCACGTTGAAGTCCTTATGCCCGAGTCCCACGGGAGCGACAAACATAAACAGCTGACACCGACAGGCCTGGTGCGCGCGAAGGTACCTTTGGCAGACTCAAAGTGTCTCGGTGTTCGTGAAGTAAGCACGGGTGATTGCAAGCCTGACAAGGGCACCTTCGCGACAACCCTACACGCGCACGAGGTTTGTCGGTGTTGGTTGTTTCTGTTTGTCGCCCTAGAGGGACTCTGGCATTAAAGTGGTTGTGTAACGACATTGGGTTTCAAAGTCACGCAGTTTATAGAAGCACGCAAATTCCGCGGAACCAAATGCCTTTAAGTTACAGTGGTGTAATTTCAAGGATAGAAGCAGGCTATTTCCTTCGATCCATCCTTCTCGAAGCTATACCTGCCGTAGTCGCGGGAACCAGGATGTTGACCTGGCCGCGCTGCTACGCGAATCGGGCACATGTGTTTGGTCGCCTCTCGATTCGGGTCGGGGCAGTGACGGGAATAGCGCAACTCTAACAGGTCTACACCCGATCTCACAAATGTCTGCAGTAAAGACAAAGTCACACGCTCTTGTGCGCTCAGCAGATATGCTTCTAGTTATATGAAAAATTCGTTCATAGTGGAACTTTCCAAAGCCACGCGCTCGTGCCCATGCCTTTGTCAGCACTTGGCACTGCAAATGTTTCTGTGACAGACGGAGTGTGTGTGTTTTAATTTTTATGCGACTTATCTGTAGTGCCTGGAAAAAATAAATCAATTTAGCGTACAAATGCGACCGAGGCCCTCTTGTGCCCTGTCATCTCGAAGTCACGAAGCACCCTACCCGGCGAGGACTACATTGACCTGCACTAAAGGGGCCCCTACCAACGCCTCGCAGGTTACAAGTCCATGGTGCTGGGCTGTCTACGTCATCTAGTGAAGGCTGCAGCGCGAGGCACGGATTAGACACCGAGTGCTGCGTCCGGCTGCGGCTGGGATTCGTGTCCTCGCTGGCAGAACACAAGTTGCATCACTCGTGTCGAATCTACGGACCGCGCTGGCCTTCCGTGGGTGACGTAGAAAATACAGCACCGCGGCCTTGCTATTCAGGAGACCCGTCGTACCCGTAGAAGTCGTCGCAGGGATGTCCGCGCGGGCCGCTCATCGAGCGCCGCATGTCCGCGGCGTAGGACGCGACGTTCTCTTGCTGCTTGCGGTTCAAGCTGATGCTCCCGCGGCCGGACCCGATGTGGGTCATCAGGACAGGGTAGAGTGCAAGGAGCAGGAAGAACGAACAGGCAGCGGTCACGGCCAGGACAATAAGCTTGCGCAGCTGACGATCTCCCAAGAACTGGCCGTACAGCGGGGAAAAGATGGCGCCAGTGTCCACCAGCTTGGATGACCCCGGACCGAAGACAGGACGGGAACATTCGTTAAAAGTTGGGAACGACACTGTGGCACGAGTTTGACTGGCGGCTCAAACTTGTGCTTAACGCGTTACTTGGAAGTTGCTTCTTTTTTTTCTTTGACAAAGTAACGACATAGTTACTGGAAGAAGAGTGAGGGCGCAGGTGAGCTGGTGAATATTAGGCATCATATTAAAACCGGAGAACACGGAAACAAAAAGGACGTAAAAACAACACCGTCTCAGTCTCGACACTGCCGTTTTGTTTCCGTGTCTCAGGGTTTGTTATGTTGGCTGACATGGTTACTTTTGAAGGGTAGGACGTTGTATGTTGTGCTCTTATTGGGATCTCTCCTTATTTCCTTCTTTTTTTTTTGCAGCAGGGAAGAAAATGTAGTGCTGGATGCTTCCTCTCTCTCCATTTTAAAAGAAATGACTTTTGTTTTGGGCTACCACTGCTAGGCGAAAGGAAACTGGTTTGAACTTCCTATGCAGTCGTCTACTTTTTTTCTCTCTGGTATTATGGTACTTTATTAATATTACCAGAAGCGAATTTATGCCCAAAAATATGTTAGCCCGCCTCTTGTTCAAATCACGCATGAGTTGGAGTTGTGCGATGATTGCGTGAAAAGTCGCAAGATGCCAAACCCTAAGGAAAAGGGCCAGTCGCGTGTAGGCGTACAGTGTGCGATTTAATTAACACAAACACGATACTGACGGTCTTCTTTTTTTAGCATTTTACGCCAAAATTGAATTGACGGGAATTAATATTTTCTGCCCAAGTTTGAGAGCAGAATTAAGACTTCCTACTCACGCGTAATATTCTTTGACAGCTGTTAAACTATTTGACGCAAAACAGCAAAAACCCTAAAATCTATCGCCGGGGCTGACTGTGTCGTGTTCGTACATGACTGGCTTTTTCGTATTAGAGACTTTTAGTATTGCAGTATTGCGAGCATGCAAGCGAAAGCACTGTGCGTTTTTGTTAGCTTTGCGGGTTCCACGCAGCGCATGCTCGTCGTTTGGGACTTGCTTCCCGAGTAAAAAAGATGAAAGCCGTTTACAACTCCCTGTAACGCCGAACTAGAGCGCAGCTCTTGAGGAGGAGGTGAGGGAAGGGTACTGAGGGAGGGTAAACTCTTCCTCCCTCCTCCTCAACTCCTCATCCTACCAAATGCTCCTCCTCCCTCCTCCCATCCTCCTCCTGCCTCCTCCCCCTCCTCCTTTACCCTCCCGTCCTCCTCCTCCCTCCCCCTCTTCCTCCTCCACCTCCTTCCTCCTCCCCTTCCTTCTCCCTCCCTCCTTTCTCCCCTTCCTCCTCCTCTCCTCCCCCTCCTCCTCCTCCTTTCCGCGCGGTGCATTATGGGATATTTCTCACGATGCACCGCGCGTGCGCCTCGACGGCGACGGTGACGCCGACGGCGACGCCGCTCAAGCCGGAAACGGGCGCCTAAGAGCTGCGCTCTAAAAATCAAAGAATAAAGCAGACCAAAAATAACATTTTCTCAATTCACAGGTCGTGACTGAAGATTCTGACCCCGAAACGCAATCAGAAAGGAAACAGTTAAGAACACAAGCGAGAACGAAACAAAAAAAATATTCAAAACGTAAACTGCTTCTGAGTTTGATCTCGGACTAGCGGCAAGCAGCAGGTACTGTAACTCCAAGGCAAAAATGGAAGACACGTTTCATGACGAATTATATATATACATTTAAGACCATTCTGAAGCTCATACCCGTGCCACACGGGCAACTCGAATGCCATTTACAACGAATGACATTCGGGCGCCGAATGACATTACATTTCAAGCCCGTGCTACACGTACATTTCGAATGTCATTTTGCGCCATGATGATGATAGCGCCTGCTCTCTGAAGAAAACTAATTGTAAAGTTTTTTGTAAGCTAAATACGTTTGTTCAAGGTTATGATCTCTAAAAAGTGTCTATAGGTAGTTTTAAACAAAATTTTGCAGTCAATTACTTTATTTTTTTTGCGTTTCCGCTGTAATTCATTTGTTGGTGACGCTCTAGTTGCTCTAGCCGCAATAAGCCAAAGCCAAAGACAGAAGCTGACCAAAGCGAAAGGAAATGGCGCCTGTACAGTCGCGAGTGTCGGTCCTTGCACCGGAGGACGGTAAACGGGTGCGACGGTTAATGAGCGCCCTCATTTATTTACGCGCCAAGCACCGTGCCGAGCAGCAAAGGCTCGAAGCAGAAGCTGAGGACGCTCACTCTCGCGTTCGTGAAATCGAAGAGCAGCTGCTCTCGAACTCCGTGGCTCTGGCTGCTGCTTTCGCTGCGCACCGGCCGGTGCACCGTGGTCGGACCACTGGATCTTCTCTTCGCGGCTGCTTGCGGCGCTTGCGGCTCCATCGGAAGAAACTTCAAGTTCGAACAAAACGTAACAAAACCGAGAAGAAACGCGAAAAAGATGGCGACGCAGGCGAAGTGGCTGTGTCTACTGGGTTAAAGAGTAGCCGCTTGCAATTATGTGACAAGCCGCGCTTCAAATCTAGTATAAAAAAATGCAGACATAAAAACAAACACAAATAAATAACTTTTAGTTCGGGTATACTTTGATTAACGTAATCACATTGGTGTTTTTCTACCTGGGGCCTGGGGTAGAGGCTACACATTTGGCCCGTGACCGAATGCGAATGAGTTCCGCGGAACCCCTTCGGTGGCAAATGACATTTGCAGTGAATGCCATTCGTGCAGGCCGTCTAGCACCAGTCGAATGACATTTGGGGCGAATGTCATTCGTTATAAATGGCATTCGAGTTGCCAGTGTGGCACGGGTATCAGTCGTCCGGACGTCTCTCACAAGTAGAAAAAAGAAACAAAAAAACATCATCAGCAATACGTTTTCCCGGGACGCTCAATTTCTTGGCTTGAGCAAGTGTCTGGTTGCCTGAAGCTACCGAAGGGAAGTGTCGGCTAAAAAATCTATACTTACCCTCAGATCATCCGGCTCTGTCATGACCTTCCAACCTGCGATGCGGTTTTGGTGTCGCGTGCACCTGTTCTTTTTTTTTCTTTTCTTTTTTTGTTCTTTGGACGGCAACATATTGACAGCTTTGTCTTCTTTTCACGGGAACACTCCACCTGCCCGCCTTTCCGCCGCTTTTGATATGGGCGGTTGTTGTATACCAACGACGCCAGTGTGGGAATCGCTACGGCGTGATGCAGGCGCTACTAAGTTGCATTTGGCGCTTTATGGATAGGGCTAGGGTGCCTTCATATGTCCACCTTTGTCTTTGTCTTTTTCGGGGATCCTATAATGACGACGTCATCGGCAGGCCTTATGTTCTCGGTGGTACTGGCGAAGCACGCGTCATACGCACGAGTGCCGAAAATGGCACCGGCCAATAGCCCGTTTCTGGTATAGTCCAGAAAATATTTATAATAATTGCGGTGTATTTATGTTTATACAGCCGGAAGTTAGTGTGGTCTCTCAGCTGTGGGTAGAATTTAACAAGTGCGGTACAACCGCCTTCCTGGGGTTTTTAATTTGCACCACGCAGTAATGATACACGACCGCACGCCGGTACGATGCTCACCCAGATCGAAACGGGCAGGGGTGGGAATAGACCTTCTCCCGGAAATATGGGGAGACCCCACCGCACACGCTTGACGCATTGTGACGTTTAGATGTACGGCACGTGAGGTTATCCAGGAGGCGAGAAAGAAGTTGACGTTGGTTTACCTTTTGTGCTTTTAGAACACAGAAGTAGGCAGAAGGAAAGCGAAACGGGGTGGAGCACGCCGGCGGCGTCGCTTCTGTCGCTCATTGTTCAGAGCTGTTTATACTGAGAGAGTTTGGCCAATGGGCGGAGCTTGTCGCCCGCTAAAACCAGCGGGTTTTGCGATAACACAAAATGGCGTTACTTCTTTGTCTTGTTTATTTCTGAAAAATCGCATAGAGTTCCTATCAGTCAGAGCCCCAAAATGGCGCGCGGCAGTCATCCCCCGGTTGTCAGACTACGCTGCTGTGGTTGCCAGCCTGTCAAAATCTCCTTAAGAAGACCAAACTCTTTCAGTATAAACGACTCTGCTTTTGTTCGTAGAGAGACTAGACTTGTAGAGAGGGTACAAACCGACCATGCTGTAGCGTTTGTAGTTTTATGGCGGACGCCTCCATTGGAGATTGGACCCGAGTGGCGTAGACTAGGGGGGGCGGGAGCAGGGGTACGAGTGCCCCGGGCGCCACTTGGGAGGGGGCGCGCAAGCCGAGTTCACCCAACATGTGCCCTATGGAAAAAAACGGCAGCGGGGCTACGCGAGGGGCGCGAAATTTCATTTGCCATGGGCTATGAGGGGCGCGAAATTTCATTTGCCATGGGCGCCGTCACATCTAGTTACGCCACTGATTGGACCCAACATATGTCGTCCTGGCTGCCGGCATAACGCTGCTCCCATCGCCAGAGACGAACTCGGTGTGTTTGATCTTCGATTACGTTTTACTAGGGAAATCGGCAGCGCACCGTTATGATTCATGCATTTCTAGGATGGTTAGAGCTCACAGAGTGAGTTATCGCCATATTTAGCCGATATTGTCACGAATGAAGGTGACAATCATGTAAAGATAATCGGTCGCCACGATAATCCACCGGTTTCCTTGCGTCGATGTTGGGAACGGCCCAAGTAAATCCATTCCAACCTGCTGGAAGGGCATAGTCGGGGCAGGTATCGGCTGCAGAAGTCCTGCTGGCTTCATCGGAGGCATTTTACGTCGTTGGCACTCATGGCAGGACCGCGTGTACAGATGGACGGTTTTCGGGAGTCTCGGCCAGTAGTACTTGTCACGAATCCGGGCTAGCGTCCTGCTGTAGCCAAGGTGTCCAGCCGTCGGGTCGTTGTGGCATGCTTTAAAGATTTCTTCTCGAAGGCCAACAGGAACCACCAGCAGCCAGTCAGGGTCACTGGTTCTGAAGTTCTTCTTGAAAAGCACGCCTCGCCGCAGAGCGAAGCTTGACATGTCTTGGGCCAAGACTCGCGGAACTGAACTTCCTTGACCCTCGAGGTGGTTGATCACCGCGCGAAGTTCCGGGTCGTCTCGTTGGAGTGCTCCCATGTCGGTATCTGTAACTGCGCCGAGAAAACGGTCGTCATCGTCGTCATCGGTGCTGTCGGAAGGCGATTCGACTGGGGCCCTAGACAAACAGTCGGCGCCGTTATGCTTGCGGCCAGACTTATGCACAATGGTTACGTCGAATTCTTGCAGTCGGAGACTCCATCGAGCGAGGCGTCCTGACGGGTCCTTTAGGTTGGCGAGCCAACAGAGAGCGTGGTGGTCCGTGACAACGCGGAACGAAATCCCGTACAGGTACGGGCGGAACTTTGTTAACGCCCAGACGACTGCAAGACATTCCTTGTTGGTCGTCGAGTAATTTTGCTCTGCCTTAGACAGTGCCCGGCTTCCGTAAGCGATCACCCTCTCTGCTCCGTCTTGTCTTTGGACAAGTACCGCGCCGAGTCCGGCGTTGCTGGCGTCTGTGTGAACTTCCGTTTCCGCTGATGGATCGAAGTGTCCGAGGATAGGGGGCGACTGGAGTATTTCCTTCAGTTCGTTGAACGCTTGTTATTGCTCCTCTCCCCACTGGAAGTTCACGTTGTCCTTCGTCAGATTCGTGAGCGGTGAAGAAATCTTGGCAAAATCGCGAACAAAACGTACTGTAGTAAGCGCACAGCCCAAGAAATTTTCGTACGGCTCTCTTGTCTGATGGCTTCGGAAACGCGGCGACAGCGGATGTCTTTGCCGGGTCAGGGCTTACACCCTGAGCACTCACGACATAGCCCAGGAATTTGAGCTCGCCGTAAGCGAACTGACATTTTGACGGCTTGAGCGTCAGTCCAGCATTCTGGACAGCGTGTAGCACGGCTCGCAGACGTCTCAGGTGCTCGTCGAAGTCGCTTGCGAATACCACGACGTCGTCAAGGTAGACGAGACAGCTTTGCCATTTCAAGCCTGAAAGGACGGTATCCATTACGCGCTGGCAGGTCGCCGGTGCAGTGCACAGTCCAAACAGCATCACTTTAAATTCGTACAGTCCTTCCGGCGTGACGAAGGCAGTCTTCTCACGATCCCGTTCGTCGACCTCGATCTGCCAGTACCCACTCTTCAGGTCCATCGACGAAAAGTATCGGGCGCGGCGCAGCCGGTCCAGAGTGTCGTCGATGCGGGGCAGCGGGTAGACGTCCTTTTTGTTACGGCGTTCAGTCGACGATATTCCACGCAGAACCGAAGAGTCCCGTCTTTCTTTTTCACCAGGACTACCGGTGAAGCCCACGGATTGTTTGAGGGCTGGATGATGTCGTCGTCGAGCATTTCTTCAACTTGCTTCTGGATGACTTCTCTCTTTCATCGAGACACGGTACGGCGACCGATGAACGGGAAGCGCGTCGTCATCAGTAACAATTCGATGTTTCGCAACCGTCGTTTGGCGTACCTTTGACGACGTGGAGAAGCACTCACTGAACTCGGCGAGAAGGTCACTGAGTTGTCGCCGTTGTGAGGTAGGCAGGGTTGGATCGATGTCGAACTGTGAAGGCGGCGTTGTCTCGTGTGGCCACGAAGAGAGGTCTTCTGATACTCCGTCGATAGCAGCTGAGTCGGGGAGTTCCTCGGCGTGACCCACGGCCGTGCCATTTGTAAGGTGCTGAGCCTCCTGTCGGAAGTTCGTTACGAGTGCAACGGTGCGTCCGTCTTGGAGCTCCGCGATGCCTCTTGCGACGCCGATCCCTCTTCCTAGGAGCAGTTGGACGCTACCTTCCAGCAAAGCTTCTCCGCAGATGCCTTTTTCGGTCGCAACAGGCAGAAGTGCACTCGAGCGTGGTGGCAAGTTCACGTGGTCAGAGGGTACACGCACTGTAGTTGACGTGGCTGCCGTAGTTTTGTGATCCTCGGGCATTACGACAGGTTTCCGCAGCCTCAACTCGTTGGCTTCCAGGTCGATGACGGCGCTCTATTCGCACAAGAAGTCCATTCCGAGTATAACGTCTCTCGCACAGTCTCGTAGAACGACGAACTTAACCGGACACGTCTCGCCGTGAATCTCGACGCGAGCAGTGCATCTTCCGACTGGCGTGATGAGATGTCCCCCGGCGGTCCGAATCTGTGGGCCATCCCACGGCCTCGTCACTTTCCGAAGGTGTTGGGAGAGCCTCCCACTCAGGACGAAGAAGTCTGCTCCGGTGTCGACGAGAGCCGACGCGTCGTGACCGTCGATAACAATGTTTAGGTTATTCTTTACCATTGCAGGAGCGTCGTTTTGGTCTCTGGTGGCGTTTGAGTGGGGGCCCTCCGACGTTCGTGGAGGATCTTGGCGTCGGTCGTCTTCGGCAACTCCACCTCCAGGGGTTGCTGCGCCTAGTTTCCCTGGCGAGGAGTGAGGGGTGACAGGCTTTCACGTCGGGGTCGGTGCATCGGCGAAGCTGGACGTCGTGGCGACGGCGACCGGGACTCTCGGCGGTACGCAGGCTCGGGGGACTGAGGTCGTCGCAGGTACTCGTCGATCTCCCGAGGGCGTTCACCATAACGGGGGTGCGGGTCGTTCGGGTGGAACCCGCGCAGCCCGAGTCGTCGGTATGGGCATCGGTGGTACACATGGTCAGCTTCCCCGCAGTGGTAACACAGCGGGCGTCGGTCGGCCGTCCTCCAGACGTCTGCCTTCCTCGACGCAGGTTGCTCTGGGCGAACGTGCGTCTGATCTTCCTGTCGTCGGGGGTACCGCGGCGTTGGGGCGTCTCTTCGGGGTGGCGCCGTGGCTTGGCGGGGAGCTTGCGGCGGGCGTCGGGCCATGGCGGCGTAGCTCAACGTCGGTTCCTCCGGTGCCACCGTGGTGACGGAACCTCTGGTTGGAGCGCCCGATGCACTTCTTCTCGGACAGCCTCGGCGACGGAAAGGGTTGGCGGACGACTGGCGTTTGGCAGCAACCTTCGCAGTTCCTCCCGGACGACCTCCCGAATAATTTCCCGGATATCCGGCGTACCCGGAGTGTTTTCGCCGTTAAGCAGCGTGGGCGCAGCGACGCCTGGATGTCGCTGGTAGTGAGAAGCGCGCGCCTGAAGCGCGCGCTCGATGTTGGTTGCTTCAGTGATGAAACCTTCGACGGTGGTAGGCGGGCTCCGCACAAGGCCACCGAAGATTATTTTCCTTCACGCCGCGCATCAAGACCCGCAGCTGTTTCTCTTCGGGAGCGGTTGGCACTGGCGTACCAACTTGTCTTTGAGTGGGGGGGGGGGCAAACCAGACCCCCCCCCCCCCACCGGGTCGGGGGGTGGTGCCCGTGGTATCTCTTGGGCGCCGACGGACAGTATTTGCCCTGCCCAGTGGCGGCTGTTTCAGGGGGGGGGGCAAAACACATGCCTTCACCCCCCCCCCTACTCTGAGAACTGGGGGGCAAGCGCCCCCTTGCCCCCCCCCCCGGTTGGTACGCCCATGAAGAAGCGTCTCGGTCCGCAGAGGCTCCGACTACGGGGGGGGGGAGGGGAATGGGGGCTGAACCCCCCCCCCCTCCCCGAGACGCTTATGGTCAAAAGGTCCAACGCGTCATGGCCGATTCACACGGCGAACTGATCCGCGGACGGATTGATCACATGACGACATGTCCGCGGTTCGTTCTTCTCCCAAGCGCGTCCACACGAGGGAGACGACGAGCAGACGCCAGCGAGGACGGACCGAACCTGTTCGCCATCCCACAGTGCCGCGAAACTCCAACATCGCACCGTGGCACCGTTGTCCAAGAGAGAAATCGACGTTTGCTACCGCGATAAAGAATGGTACGCCGCTGTGACGTACAGATCGAGACAAAACACCGTGATAGGCTTCGCACGAAGCGCCACCAGCTTTACTAATCCAAAGCATGACAGTGACACAGGCATGGTCGTGCTCGAGAAGGGTTCGGCGTAGAAGCGACGAAGTTCTGGGCTCGCGGAGGGGCGTGGCCTTCGCGCACTCCGCGCTCGTGCACAACACTCAAGTACACCACAGCCACAAGAGAGGTCTTGCTCGGTGAAATCCTGATTGGACGTGCAAGAATTATCGCGGCGTGCTAGACGAGTTTTGACGGGAACTTCTTGACGCGGACCCGGAGGAGTACCGGAACCTGCGTCGCGTCAGCCGGACAAAGTTTCTGCAGTTTCTTTCACGCGCGGAACCAAGAATCGCGCGACAAGAAGAACCAGCGAACGCGCAAAACAAAAGAAACGATGCGCCAGTATTGTTTCATTCGTCCAGAAAAAAAAAAAAAAGAAACCAGGACAATTATGTATCGTTGCCAGACTAAACGCTTTTCAAGTCAATCTCCCGCCAAAAATTCGCGAGTGAAAAAGGCGCTCGACTTTATCCTGAAATAGTCAGTTCAGGCACAGAGAAGGTCGATACCGCTTCAGCATGGTCCCCTTGCGCGTTCACACTCAAAGAAAGTGGGAGGTGGAATCCCTAGTCAGCGATCTACAGTTTACACCATCGCTTGCTGGACCACAATGCGGAGGGCAAGTTCGTCTGCTTCTCGCGCAGGGGGTAGCGGTGACGTCAGAACGCCGAGCCCTGATTGGCTGATCGCGGTCCCCTATCTGAGCGTCGTCTGCTCCTTTGCAACGTCGTCTGCTCGCAACGTCGTCTGCGTCTGTCTTACCTCCTTTCCTGCGACTTTCGCAAGTGGAGAGGCCAGATTCACGAAACTATCTTACGCCAAAAATATGCGTAAGACAAAACTTAAAAACAAATTCGTATTCACGAACCGAAATTTTCGTAAGTTTTGCGCAGGTTACGACAAAATCCTACGACAGCTCCGAAGCTACGCACTTGTTACGATCAAATCAGCATGGCCGACAGCGTCGCGGTCGCGACGACCAACGGACGTTTATTTTTCTACGTGCGCTTCTCTCGCGTCCCGACTTCAAGCAGCAAGAAAAAGTAAAAAGTACTTGAACCAGACCACGACGAACAAGAACGCTGGATCCACAAACACCCGGGAAAAGCTCCAACGGCCACGATTCCACCGACACCGACCAAGCGAACTCGGCAGATAGGCCTAGCAGCCACTCCGACTCGGTGACCGTCTGCCCACGACCGGCTGGCGTGCTGAATGGAATGTGCCCGCGCGACTCTTGTGAACCCTTCCCGTATTATACTGTGATCACTGACCTCAATTTTAGATTAAGAGGTCAATCTCTTCCTCTTGTCATCTCCTTGTTTTCCGAGGCAACGGTGACTCTCGCCGGTGAAAAAGCGGTGAATATCCGACAGACGCAGGAAAGGTAAAGGAGCCATCGCTTTGACTAGCAGACGTAAAGCAGACGACGTTAACTGCGCCAACCCGCCGACGCCGTTAAAGAATGAGGAGTCTTGCCGCACACGAAAGGGGGAAAAGTATTTGGGAGGGAACTTGCGGACACTAACACGCTCACTTTCGGTTCTTAGCAAACAAACCTCGGCGTCTCGGGACACCTCGCCAGTGAGTACTTTGACTTCCTCCTTGATGCGCGTCTGCTAGTTGTTCGACAAAAACAACGAACCGCTCGAGTTATTTCGTCTGCCTTCTCTGAAAGGCGAAGTCGAGCTCGCTCGTAAAGACCTGCACTTCCGAAAGTCGCAGGAAAGGTAAGACAGACGCAGACGACGTTGCGAGCAGACGTTGTTGCAAAGGAGCAGACGACGCTCAGATAGGGGACCGCGATCAGCCAATCAGGGCTCGGCGTTCTGACGTCACCGCTACTTCCTTTCTCATGCGCAGAAGACGAAAATGAGCCCACTTGCGAGGCGTATAGATCACGAACAAACAAACGAACGCACAAAAACGCGCGCACACGCACAAACACGCAACACACACAGACAAAGAAAAAAGGGAGTATAATAATTACAGGCAAAAACTTCGAGGCCCGGGAATCCACCAAGTTCCGTTATCGGCGCAAACATCGGCCCACCTGGACGCTTTACTTGAAATAAGGACCAATATTAGCCCGTTATTGCGATCTAGCGCTACACTTCACCGCACTGCATTCAGTTAACGGGATGTACGATGCATAGAAGTTGCGAAGAAGCAAAGGAAACAATAAAACAAACAAAAAATCTCGCATGCGTCTTTTGTGTTTTCTATATGTTATCTGCTAGGCACACCAAGTGAAATTATCTTGAGAAATTCGCGGGAATTGAGGCATGCAGAGCGGAAAAACAGGGTCTGCAACATTCGACTGTATACTTGGGACTTGCCATCGCTCCTTGAAAGGTACCCGTAAATGCTAGCTTCAGGCTGATTTAGTTGCTTGGTGCTTGCCAATAGATCGCAATCCCGCGACCAAACTGTCCTTTTTTCAGCAGTCATCTGGATTTTGTCAATTAAACTGTGGCGATTGGCCCGAGCGTTTAGCTTGTTGGGGCACTCCTACTGCACTTGTTGGCCCATGCAGTACGCGCGCCAAAGGACAACCGTTCCATGATATAAGCTGACCTCCTTACCTTGCCCCAAGAACCAGCGAATGTGGCGAGCTTGCTGAGGATTTTATTGACAAAGATTTGCTTCATCTGTTGCTCAAAAGAGACGCCCTGTGCGCATCGCTTCGTTAGCAGACGATCAAAGAGCTGAACGACAACCAGCGCAGGTAAAGACAACTAACAGATGAGGCTTCCGAAAACGTTCACGAGATCATGTAGATACTGCCAGATCGATTTCCGGCACGATCCTCTGCCCTGTTGCATCATAATTAAGATACCGCAGCGACATTTTCATCGCCGAAGTCCGTTTGGCTGTCACTCAATGCAAACCATGCAAACATTCGGACCTAGGGACGGGATGTCCCTGCAGACCGAACTCGGAATTGGATCACAGTTTTAAAGCAGCGCTTTGTTGCAATTTGAACAAGCGACCTTCGTGTTCCTGATTACATTTATGATGTCTCATAATGATTTAATGATTAGAACCAGGGCTATATATATATATCTTTGTATGTGCGCCTTAACTTGGATGATGCAATAGGGACAAAAGTGGTGCAATCTGGGGAACTCGGGGAATTCCGAAGCCACAAAGAGTTATTAACTCTGGTCTCAAAAAATGGAGCGAAAACCTAACCCACCAGGGGCGCGGTTTCAATATCAAAGGCTCATGAGAAGGGTTATTACGTAACCCATACGTAACCCGAGAGTCGCATTTCAAGGTGCATCGAGAGACGTATAAATGGAACACGATGGCCCTGTGGCGACCGCTATTGGTCGAGCCAACATTCTCAACGGACTATATAAAAGAAATTGTCCAGAATCACGTTTTCTTTCCCAGTTTCTCCGTGCTGGTGACCCGTCTCAGTGACCTCCGAAGGTGAGTTGTTAGGCCTAAGTTGTTTTTTGTTTTTTGCGCTCGCCAGCGTTTCTTGGCTAAGCGTTTTTGCTCTTTATCACGTGCCGTGCTACAAGTTCGATGTTCGGATTCTCGTACGCTACGTGCACTGTCTTGTTTCCAACTCCGCAACGTCGGAGTCGTAAGCAGGAACGTCTGAAAGCCTCCAGCGTCTGGAAAAATTGGAGCTTGCGATATCGTTTGTAGTTTCGTAATATCGTTTGTAATTCGTGTACTTTTTGTGTGAGGTAACGGGACGATACTGTCGTGCTGACTTTGAACGCGACGACGTTGCGAATGTTGGGGTGCGCAGTTTGATGCGGCGCGTAAAACGTTTCGCTCGCGAACGGATAAGCAACAGCAATAACGGTATTCTTTTTTTTTTTTTTTGCTGTGCGACGCGCTTTGGGCATGCGCACTAGCTCTTGCCTGCAAAGTCGTCACAGATCAGTGAGCCGGCATTTTTAGCCTGTGTGTTAAACGCTAAAGAGCGTATAAACAAACAATTAGAAAAAGTTCGCGTTTGAGTTTACCCTTTTGTTAAAACACCGAGACTGGGTGAAAAAATCTTGAAACAACCGAAGTAGAAGAGGCAGCGTAAGAAGTCAGCCGTCTGACTGACTTTCCCTGTCTCTTCTACACTGGTTCTTTGAAGATTTTTTTCGTCCAGTCTCGGGTGTTTTAACAAAACGGTAAAATCAAACGCGGACTTTTTCATTTGTCTAAGTGAGCACAAACGCTAATATTATGTGCCTTCTTTTTCTTTTTTAGTTTGATCTATTTATTTTATTCGAGCGGTTATAGTGCAACTGCGCGTGTTTTAAGTTTTTTTTTTTCTCTTTTAATGTCGGACCGACTGTTGGTGTGACTCTTTCAAACGTTAGCTCTTCCGCCGCTGGACTATATATATATATATATATATATACCACGGATTTGGGAAAAAGTTCATGCTGTGGAAGGCAAACATATGCTTAGTTATGATAACTGTTCAACGTATCATCACCCGGGAAACGGAAATTTTTCGGGCAGCTAGCCTTTATGTCTCTGTTATACGAAGACTGCCTCACTGTAGTTGGTTCAATGTTGTCGAGCGCCAATGGAACTCGCCAGCTGTCGCCTGGCCGGAGTGCTATTCCTGAGATATGCATTGAAAGAATCCATGCCGAGGCCGGTGGCTCCGAAGCTCCGTGATAAACAATTTGAAACTGTCACGGACAGGATAAAGACGGATTTTTCTTTAGAACAGTTACTGCTGCAGACGTCGACACGTGCGGTGCGTAGATCTACACTACGAGCATTCTCGTTGATACCTGGGTAATTTAGCGATATGTCTATTGCAAGCGGGCATACGAACGAAGCCGACCAAAGTGGGGCTGGGGCCGTGTCAGGAGCCCGCAATTATCGTCAATGCCACTCAAGAAAAAGCTTTTTAGAGATTTGTTTGTGTCCGCGCAGGTGAATGTATTAGGCTAGTATCTATTTCTTTTGAAAATGCCGCCCATCGCATGACACACAAAATGTACGTGTATTATAATTGGCGCTTACTCGTAAAATCATGGGCAGAAGCGCTAGTGAACCCTAGATAGGAAAAAAAAAAAAGGACGAAGTTGGAATATGATACATTTCCTCATTTTGTGGCTATGGGTAAGGGGACCGAAGGTTAGTGTTGAGTGAAGCAACCCCTAGCTGAATAAGCTTTGTTGTTGTTGTCTTTTTTTCGGCGTAATATCAAAAGGGTAAGCTTCTGTTTCAGGTCCTTGGGAAAATCGGCGAGTTTTTGTCCGTTCAGCCTTAGGGGTATTCACACGAGGGAGAAATCCGGGGATTTCTCCACGGCACGCGCATCCCGCGACGAAAACGTCAGGCTTTGCGATGTGCAAAAGCCTCGCGTTTCCGTCTCGCGGCGCGCCCCGGAGAAATCCCCGGGATTTCTCCCTCGTGTGAATACCCCTGCCGAGGATTCATCGAGGAGTTGGTTACTTTGTTCTTGGCGTTGCGTTTGGGCCTAGCGTTCATTAGAGTTAGTCACTGACGAGGTCAGAAAGGCACGGAGGAGCTTCAGTCGCTTCCAGCGCGAGCTTCCTGCCTTGGACAACGCTTCGATGCGCGCAGCCAAAGCACTGCGGAAGGCATGGTTCGAGAGGCGCGCTCTGCCGCTGTAGATGGCGGACCTATCGGGCGCGTGCTTAGTCCATGCTTCGAACTTGACGGCGAAAGTCGCTAACAACGCGTGACCCTAGCGTACGGTCTGCTAAAAGTCTGTTTGCTCGGTGGCATTCGGGATGGTTGCATATTTGACAAGCTTTTGCCTCTCTCTTTCGCAGCTACAAATCCTCGTTGGTGTGACGGCAAGACCGTCCAATCGTCGGGGTTGTGCGACGAGCGCGGCCATTCCTCGGTGTTGTGCCAGTGAGACGGAACTTGGACTGAACAGTATGCGGTGTTGTGCGAGCCAATCCGGACGTGTCCACAAGGGCCGCCGCGGGACTCGTCACCTTGGGTGAGCGGACGGGCGAGCCAAATCTTAGGCTCAAGACCCCGTTATACGACACGAGCGTTGGCCTCTAGTGGAAAACCAAACAAAAACTACACAGGACTGGAACTCTAGGGCATGCATAGGCTAAGATCAGCTCGCGTTCGCGATGTTGGTTCGAGTCCTGCGTACCGGTTCTAAGGTTAGCCGCGAGACTGGGTGCATGCATAGCGGGGCCAACTGCTCCCCTGTCGCAAAAGCCATACTCAGCGTCGCAAAAACCTAAGTTCCAGCTAGCGCTCGCGGTTGAAGCGCGTACATACAGTAGTGTTTTAGGCGGTCTGGCTTTTGGGACGGGGATTTTCAGGTCGACGTGACCCTCGGCGTCGAGACCCTCGTCGGCGTCGTGGCCTTCACCTACGAGAACTTCGCATCAGGCTGTTTGTATCCACCGCTTGTCGGCTGGGACATTCGGCTGCAAGTGAGTGGAATTCACTATTTTTCGACGGCGCGCATAGCGCACTGTATCCGGTGATTCGGCCTTTCCGTGTGCTTTGAAGGTCCGCAGTCGTGTTGGAAGCATCTCTCTCCCTTCGCAAATGTGTACTGGTTTATAATAAAAATTGAAAAATCATTTTATGTGCTTGTCTTTCGTGCTCCCCTCCCTTCACAAACACGCACAGCTTCCGGGAATCCCAGGCTTGCATATTTAACCGTGTCGTTGCCTTTCAGGAACTTTTTTTCAGTGTGCGAATGTGTCAATGCGCGGCTCTTGAATATGGACTTTCCCAGTCGCTGTATTGCCTAATTTATTATTATTTTTTTTTTTAGGTAGCCGATATTAGGGCAAGTGGCATCCCGCAGAATGCGATTTGCTAGATATCGAATGACTCTACGCAATCCAATGGGGACATTGGTAGGGTTGGAAATGTGTTTACTGATATACTTTCTTGTATTTTATTTCTTTTCAGATGGGCCGCGGCTGAACGTGGACGCGTTGTGCCTCGATGGCCTCCTAGTCTGGAGGCTGATTCACGCGGCACTATTCGATTGGAACCACTGCTCGCACACCTTTAGAACTTGGTTGTGCTCGCGGACTTGAGTTTTTCTTTCACGAAATACTTTGCTTTAGACGGCAAATGTGGCTTTCGCTAATTTTTTTTTCTCAGGTTGCAGTTTTTTTGTTTGTGAAATTATTTTTCTGTATACTTGTAGTGGTTATTAATAAAACTTGGATGAACTTTTCTCTGCTTCTCTTCAGTGTTCGCCGCTTCACAAACATGCACAGCTTACGGGAATCGCAGGTTTCCACACCTAACCGTGTCTTTGCCTTTTCAGGAGCTTTGTAGCATGCGAATATGTGGCTTGAAAGGAATAAAGGACTTTCTCTGTAGCTCGTTCTATCTTGTTTATTTCCTCAGTCAGTTGATATCTCGGCAAATCGTATCCCGGCAAATGCGATTTGCTAGGGTATCGACTAACTTCTACACGCTCTACTGGAAACCTTGGTGTCCATGCTTCTGTTACTGGTGCCGTCTTGTATTTTTGTTTGTTTTTATGTGTTCTTAGTGGAGATGGTTTTGTTTTCTGGTACTGTCTTGTATTTTCTTTCTTTTCAGGTGAGCCGTGACTGACCGTGGATTCGTTCTGCGTCGATGGTGGAGTTGGGATTCACTCTCCAATCTCACCCAAGTGTTTTAAGGGAGTCGAATCGTTTTTGAAGAGGTAACATGAGCTCCCATACTAGTATTAGTACCAAGATGTCTCGTATAAACTTTCTATTTCTTTCAGATTTTGTCGAATTCCGATGGTTGGTCTGGTACTGTCTCGGTTTGTTGGGTTTTGTTGTTTCAGGTGCGGCTATGCCGGGGTTTGCGCGGACCAAGTTTTGCGTGGACTCCTGGCTTTCTTCCTGGGGTCATGGCCTGATGCTGCGGTTCTGGGTCGTGCCGTCTGCATGAGGAGCTGATTCCTGTCTGCTGATCACGGAGTTGCCGATCTTCAGACGACTGCAGCATAGGGTTTCTGAGCCTCCTTGAAGCCGGCAGTGTTAGGCAGAATGCCTTCGTCAGCGTCAGTCACTCCCGAAGTTGCGGGAGCCGCTGAAGGTTTATACCGCGGACAACTTCAAGGTGTTCTCGTTTCGAAGGATCCAGAATTTTGCGGCCGCTCCTTGAAGTCCGCCGCTTCAGTGTTGATGCAAGTTGTCTCCCTGGAAGTGCTGCGTGAAGACCGGTTGAGTCTGTGGTGAAGTTCCAGCAGATCATGGAAGTGATGTGAAGTGATTCCCCTGGTGCGCCAAGTGTCCTCTAAGACCTTGCTTTTCTAAATTAGTCTACTGTGGATGTCAATAAATATTGATGTTATTGCCGTTTTCTGTTCGTTCTGCATGTATGAGTTCATAATGGTTTGAAGGTGAGGTTTAGGTTAAAAATATTTACCGGTTATACGTAAAAAAGAACTAGAAGAAAAATTTAACAAGAAAGTGATAAACTTCGTATTAGGGAGAGAGGGAGTTCTGATAAAAAGGTAAGCCTTGCGTAGTATTTTGTGAGGATATTCTTGACAACATCGATGGAGAACGGTAAGTTATGATTATGGGCTAAATAAGCAAGAGGTCAAATTCCAGAAGTCAGTAATGCCATAATATATATTGATTTAGAATGTAGAAAGTGCCCTCTAGAATTCCGCTTCCTAGACTCCTAGATCAACACGATAGAAAAGGAGACATTCTTGACAACAACGATCGAGAACGGTAAGTTATGATCATGGGCTAAATAAGCGAGAGGTCAAATTCCAGAAATCAGTAATGCCATAATGTATATTGATTTAGAATGTAGAGAGTGCCCTCTAGAATTCCACTTCCTAGACTTTTAGAGCAACACAATAGAAAAGAACAAACCCCAGTCGTCCTCATCCGCATAAATTGCGCATTGAAAGTTTTGACAGAACAAAAACTTGCAGGCGCTGAATCGGTCCAAACTGCCATAATCGTAGCGAAGTCGGACCTTTTGTATAATTTGTATGGTCGGCGTGACAAAACTGCATTAATAACCCCGCATATGTATATTGGCGCAAGAGGGAACCAATTCCAATAATCAAGCCAACGAATCAAGCGCAACTATGAGGGTCCCATACTTCCAGAAAACAAAGACGCAAGATGCACCGACGATAATTTTCTAAAACGAATCCGGGAAATACGACAGTCTAGTTCTGCATCTCTGCACCAAAAGAACCCGCGGTGCTTTTAGATATATGCCCAAGTGGATCCCTGTCGCGAACCTGCTGGTTGATCGTAGAAGTGAAATCATTAACGAACGGGCGTCGGTGTCGCTACGCTACGTCTCGTTACGTTTAGTTCCCTAGGCATCCCAACCCGAGGCTCTTGAGGTTTCTGACGTCAGTCTGGCTCTTGAGAGAGGGTATGACGTTGGAGGAGGCAAGCGAACAGACGTTAGCCTTCACTACCTACGTTATTAGACAACCGTCAGAATCGCGATTTCTGTTATTTCAATGATCGAATAGAAAACTAAAGTTAACTCTGTCTGTTGAGTGGGGCTGCAGCATGCGCCATCTACCAGTAATTCTCACATTATTACATATTTATAAAAGAATAAAGCAAGGTTTAATTTTAAGATTAGGCGGCAGCTCGCGCCACCTAACCGGGGCGCTCATGTTTTTACATTTTTATGGAGGGTGTTGCCTTGAAGCTGGGCGGTAAGTTGCGCCATCTAGCAAGAACTTTCACATTTAATATTTCTATAGAGGGCTAAATTGTGTTCTGCTTTCGAATTGGGTGGCAGCTTGCGCCCTCTATCCCTAGGGAACGTCGCGCATGAGACGTTCCCTTGGGAGCGGCTGCCCTGATGCAAAGGGGTTTCGGTGCTAATGAAAATGTGAAAATCACATTTTCATGGAGGGCTAAAGTGAGCTTTGTGTTTTGAATTGGCCGGGTGGCTCCACCACCCAGACGGCGATTTCACATTTTGACTACGTGCCCTCGTCGTGGAGGTTCTCCTAAACACATTACTTCCTAAATAACTTTTAAAACATTTTTATGGTATTACTATCATCTGTACACTCGTTTCGCGAATAGGGCGTGCCATTTAAAATAGTTAGAAACGCGTTGCAGGGTGTCTTGAACCATTCAACTTTGCACAAATATTTACTGAGTAGTATATGAGCTTCCAACACATCGTAGGTGATTATGCGAATACTATCCAAAGCAGTTGTTCTCTCAGTTATAAAATAAAAATGTATGTCGCAAAGTCTGTTTTTCATTAAAACCAAAAGTCCAAGGTAAAAAAAAAAAAGACGAAAACGTAGTAGTTCAGTTTTAGGACTCTTTGTTCGTGTTGTTAACTCAATAACCGGAACGTGGCAGTTTTTGTGCATCATCATTTTCCGGCTCTAACTTTGATGACAAACTGTATTTACAAATACATAAACTACTCGCCGCATGCATGTAGTAATAAATAGATAGGAATGACAGTGGCTGGATAATCAGAAATGCATCCTTCCATTACAAACCAGAAGATGCTCCGCTCGAGCTCTCTGCCTTTGATAGCACTTCGTCGCACACGTAGACAAAGCTGGGCCATAGCCTCCTCTATATTGACAAAGCCTGGCAGATCGCCACGAGACGCGGCCGGCGAAAGTGAAGAGGTAGAGCGGCAGACAAGAGTCATGTAACGGGCGCCCCGCTGCGGCGAGACGCCGAAACACACTTGTTCCGAGCGATGCAATGTCCACTCGTGCTTCTCGCGTTCCTCGGTCTACCGCTTCTTTTCTCGTCGGGTTTGAAAACCATGTCTCGGGTCCTCGCCGGTGCAAAAGCTGTGCGCTGAATACCAGAAATGCTCTGTGCTACCAGATCCTCGCGCTCCAAATCTGCGACCGGGCACTCTATGGCTGTGTTCCAAATCTTACCCAAATGGATCCGAGTAACTCCGGCGGGTCGTGTCACGTGACAACACAGATTGAAAAGCGCTGGACGCGGGTAGGTTTTGGAACGCCAAAGTACAAAACCCTTACCCTGGAGTAGGATCGAGTAAATTTTGGAACACGGCCTATGGCTCCGTCATCGAACTGCCAGGCTTTGCGAGTATGGAGGAGGCTATGGCTGGGCGCAGGGAAACGAACTGTTTCCGGACTCCGGAGGTGGACCATCTACTGGGTTCCTCTTAGCCTATCATGAATTATAGAGGACAAGTGCTCAGATGGTGATAAGGCAGTGGCGTACCAACTTGGTTTTGAGTGGGGGGGGGGGCAAACCAGACTCCGCCCCCCCCCCCCCCCAGGGCCGGTGCCCTTGGTATCCCTTGGGCGCCGCCGGCCAGTGTTTGCCCTGCCCAGTGGCGGGTGTTTCAGGGGGGGCAAGATACATGCCTTGCCCCCTCACTCTGAGAACTGGGGGGCAAGTGCCCCCTTGCCCCCCCGGTTGGTACGCCCATGGCGGTTGGGTCGCGCGATTCATCAGGTGGAGAACGTCTTCGACGAAGCTTGCGTGACGCGCTCGGTCGGCCCTTGGGTTCTCGCTCGCGAAGTGCTTTGGCACGCTGTCGTCGGTGCTGGTTGGCAAAGGTGCGTCGCAGTTGGGCCTGGAATTCTTCCCACGACGAAATCGACGCTTCGTGAACCCGAACCAGGTGCGTGCCGTGCCTTCCGGAGCGAAGTAGACGTTCTGAAGGCGCTGCTCCGGTGTCCATCGGTTATGACGGCGCGCTCGTTCGTAATGTTGTAGCCCATATTAGCGTCCTCGTGGTCTCCCTGTGGAAAGGCGTAGAGGTCAGGGTGCGACGGGCAGGTATACGACGGCAGAAGAGGCCGGGGTCTCACGACTGGTCGGCCATCGTCGTCCCTCCTTGTTTAGTGGTTTTGGGTGGCAAGGGTCCTAAGTTCGGGGGCGGGCCAAGGTTCCGGCGGTGACCGGATCCCGGTCTGGTCTTCGCTGGGTTCTTGGGGGCTAGGGTTCGGACTGGCACTGCGAGACTCGCAGGAGCGCCTCACGGACATGCGGTACCCCGCACCTCTGCAGAATGTCACGGGTGGTGACCAAAATAACAATAAATAAACAAAGAAATAAGTGTTTAATGTGGCGAACTTGTGCCCAAAACAAAAAAAGGGAATAGAAGATAATAACAAAGCGTCGCGAGCGCCGAAGTCGGCGAGACAGCAGAGTCTAATGGCTCGTTCACACTTGCGAAATACGTGCTCGCCGCCGGCTGGATTGCTCGCCGAAAAAGATCAGGCCGTTCACATTTGTTGCTACTGCTGCGGGTGCGCGGCCGCTATAGACGCTTTACAGCTGCCGTGCATGGGCGCCGCCATAACCGACCTTCAGTTTTTGTTTCTTCGTATTGCGTCCGCTTCACTTCATCATTGCCACAGTAGAACAGGTTCTTGCCACTTTAGGTGCTACTGTGTCCTTCTCCTCAGCATAAGCCGTTGTGAGGCTCGTCAAAGCCTGCTTTAGTGGGTCGACATTTCGGTAAGACAAGAGAAGGTCGGCTATGGCGGCTGTAAACTTGCGCGTGTGCAAAGCGTCTATAGGGTGTCTGGCGGCCATATCCGTGTGCGCTAATGCTGAGCACGTGCTGACGGCTAGCTTCCACAGTTATTTTGCAACGTGCATCCCGCACCATCAAGATTGCCGGTCTTGGCAGCCTATTAATGTGAGCTCGTTCTGAGCATGCGCTCTAAACAGTGACCTCAAATATGGCGGCCAGTGAATACGCCCTATACTCTGTTTCACCTTATGATGTACCGCAGGAAAGGCTACAAGCACGAGCTCCTTGCTCTGGGGCAGATCTCGGCGGCACACGCTCTCGTGCAGTGAGGGCAGCTGCCGAAGCTATGATCTCGCGTGATCTAGCCTTCGCTGCGGTACAACATAAGGTGAGCAAACAGATACTAGCGACGAAATGTTTCGGTGGCGCCTCGTTTGGTTTCCTTTCGTGACGTCATTACCTTGTAAACAACAAGTTTGATGGTGTTTGTAATGGGCATGGTGGAAGCCTGAAATCATAGCTCTCTCAAAGCAACACTGCCAACACCGTCAAAATTGAAGTTTTTACATTCCTTTTATTTCCATCAATGAGACATCCTTTGCTGACGTCATAGTCAGCATTCGTATTAATGTGGTGGGCCGACCACAGCGGCGCTTTCGATCGCTCACGCCGCCAATAGCGTATCGCAGTTTCCCGAACAGACGGGAGCTAACAAACCTCCTCCAGGGTTTCCAGGTGTTTGCACCCACGACGCCACATTTCCTGGGGAGGTGTGCCGAACAGAACATCGATAGCATGCCACTTGTTCATGACGCCGATGGCACCGGTACCCTGCGCCTGGTGCCATCGTGCGGCGCACAATGGCACCACGCGTACAGTGCGTCCTGCATGAGCACGCGCAGCACAGAGACGCTCTCGTGCCCCTTCGAGCTGAAATTCACCGATGATGATGATGATGATGATACTGCGGCTGCTCCCTTTGTAACGGGCGGGCTCGATTACTCGTGCCCAAGCCTGGGGGTGAATTCAGCGCCCCCTGTGTTGTGTATGATGCCACCAATCCTCCAGTCGTCTTTTTGTCTGCTCGATGGTCTTCCAAACGGCTTCAGTAGTATTGGCTCTCTCGCTTGTTGTCGAGAAGCCCAGCGCTGTCGCTAGAGGCGGGACACCTTCGTGTAGTCGGTTCGCCTCTTCGGTGGGAGGAGTCACAGATGGCCGGATTCCGCCACAACGGAGTATGATGTGCTCCGCGGTTTCGCTCTCACCCTCGCATACTCGGCATACAGTCGACTGCACATTATTGTCGAAGCGCTGTTTGTACACCAGTGTGCGGAGGGCTCCCGCACGAGCCTCGAACAATAGGCGGCTGCCCAAGCTGTTGTCGTACAGCCGCGTCTCTGCCGTGATTTGCTGTTTTAACTCCGCATACATGGTAAGGGTTGACTTTGTCCGGGCAGCCTCCAGCCATTGCACATTCTCCTGTTCGCGAACCCTCTTCCGCACCAGAGACTCCCATTCCCTCTCTGTGGTCGCCTCCACTGGTTCTGTGAAGAAGCCGAACTTTTTCTCAAGTTGGTAAAGGCGCTTTCGCCAACGGCTCTGCAGAGAAGTCATATGTGTGTATACGAACAGCCTCTTGGCCCAGCGACACCGGTCCATGAGTCGAAGCCGCCCGTCATAGGAAACCTTGCTTGTCGCCTCCCTTGCTTCGAAAGACGACCAGCCCAGGTCCCCCTGCACTGCCTCATTCGCCACCGTGCCATGGCAGCCCAGCGCTTGGCGTCCCACTTCTCGTTGACTGCGCTCCAAGGCGGTTCTTGTGTCCCCTGGTACACACACCACTGCGTTGGCGAACGTCAAACCTGGCACCACCACCGCCTTCCACATTTCGCGGCTCACTACGAATCTATTACAGCACCATAGGCTGCGCTTACGGAGGATGTTAGCTCCCCGTGTGGCGGATTGACGGAGGTGGACGTAATGATCTTTCAGATAGTCTGCCTCGTTGGACAACTCAACACCTAGGTACTTATACTTGTTCAGTACCGGTAATACGTCAAGGCCCAATCTGAGGCTATCGAGCTTTTCTTTCTCAGTGCCCGCGAATTGTATCACGGCGGACTTGGATGTGTTGTACTTGAGACCAAGCACGGCAGCCTCATCTGCACATATGTCGAGAAGTTGCTGCATCGCCGTTGCACCGCCCGCCGTCAGCACAATGTCGTCCGCAAAGGTCAGACCCGGTAGCACCCAGTTCACGGCCTCTCCATTTTCAACGTGCAGTAGCGAGAAGCCCAGTCCTGAATCTATCAACCGCTCCTCTAGTCGCGCGACATACAACATGTAGAGAAGCGGCGAGAGTGGGCATCCTTGGCGCAATCCACGTGTTACAACGATTTCTTCTGATCTGACCTCTCCCACCTGGGTTGTCACCGTGTTGCCTGTGTATAAGCGATTAATAAGCTCGGTCCACTGTGTCGGCATATCGAGCTGCTCCAGCCTTGATAGAAGCTTGTCGTGTGGAACGCTGTCATAAGCCTTGGCGACGTCTAAGAAGGTGCATATAAGTCTTCTCTCCTCTTTTCGAGCCACTTCTATGCACTGTGTAAGGGTGTACACGTTGTCCTCCAGTCGCCGGCCACGACGAAACCCTCCTTGGAGCTCCGTGAGAAGACCCTTTTTCTCCGCCCATGTTGTCATGCGCTCTTTCAGGATGCTTGCGAAAATTCTGTACACAATACTGGTTACTGTAAGGGGCCTGTAGTTCTGAAGGTAGCGCCGATCTCCTCCTTTCTTCGGCACAAGCACAACCTTACCTCGCTTCCAGTCTCTAGGTACAGGCTGTCTTCCGATGAGAATGTCCGTGAAGATCTCAGCCAGGTGTTCTCTCGAGTCCTTTTGCAGTGTTTTGAGGACGCATGCTGGTATCTCGTCTAAGCCTGGGGCCGTGCTGCTTTTGACGTGGGCCAGAGCACGTACAATTGATACCAGGCCAATCTTCTCGTCGGAACTCGCGAGAGTACATTCCGTGCTGCTCTCTGTGGTGATTGTTTGGCACGGCGCCGTTTCCTGTGGTGCGAACACTTCCATCAAATGCTCTGTGAGACACTGGTCAAGCGCGTCCACCTCAAATCCTGTGCGCTCGTCTATGATGACTGGAGTTTGATCCCTGCCGTCCAGGGTTCCCAGGTATTTCCAAAACTTCCTGGGCGCATCTTTCCCACTTGACCGTATTTCCCTAATTTTATCTAGGTCTGCAGCAGCCAGCTTTTGTTGTACCCTGGTAGCCTGGCTACAGCGCCACTTTTCGTCATGAAGCGGCGGCACGTGGAACTATCAAGAATGCGGAGAGCTCGGCACACCTACCCCTATAGCCACCATAACATTTCTACGAGATATAGCCCAAAAATAGCCAAATGTCGATCCAGAAAAGTAGCCCAGAAATAGCCAAATAAAACAACAAAACAACTGACCATTTGAAAGGTTCATTTTAAACACTAAAAGGCACATAATACATTTTATACATCAAATAGAAATATTCACTCCACTAGCATCACTAGTTCCGCAGAACCAACGGCAGAGCACGGGTACATCACTGCGGTATTAAAACGTGTCAGAGAAACCTCTGAAAGAACTGTAGAAGCGTAGAAATCTGGGCGGGGGAGTTGGTGATGCATCGGAATGAAAAAAAAATAGCGCAAACAAAAGGATAGAATATCTCGGCTACAGTGAACTAGAATAGGGTAGTGAAAAAATTGCCGGCCTCCGGGTGAGGCGCTTCGTGTAGAACCTACCAGGTAGCGCTGGTGTTTGATTCCGGGCACTTCTGCCAGCGAATTTCGCGCAAACGTGGCAGTTTTCGATATTAGTGGTACATTAGTGTGGCCTACGTATGCTTTATGGGTGTCGCAACGTCTATAAATTAACGTTTAGAGCTTACTTGGCAATGTAGTAAAAGGTGAGGTACCTAGTCATGCATGCTGGCGCGTTGCGGTGCGCATCCGTCTTCTTTCTCTTCGTTTTCATTGCTTAGTGACAAGCCTGGAACCTGCTGGACCAATAACAGCGCCTAAGCACTTAAAATTCCTGGAAGCAAATCCGCAAAAACTGCCATAGACACCACACAAGAACCATCCGAGAACGGACGTGACGCAATATGCCATGTTCCCGTAGCCGCTTCATGTCCTCCGGAATTCGAGCAGCACGCAGCCTCGCGATTACCGCTACGGTTTCACGCGGCTGATGGGGCGCCGCCGACGCTTTTTCCCTCGCACTATATTCTGGTTCCTGCTGTCTCGAGCCGATGGGACACGTGGTGTCACTAGTGGTGTGTGGTGACGTGTCTGTGCCATTTTGTACCTATGCCCGCATTTTTCTTTTTTTCTTGTTTTTGGGTTAAGAGGGTGTCGGACAAATTTATATAAAGATTGTGCGCCCTTCCTTTTTTGATATCGAGTCCAGAAAATTGTTGATAGAAGGGGGGGGGAGGGGTAAATATTTGAAGCCTCGTTTCTATATATTTTTTTCATTTTTTGAATAGGAACGTCTATCGCCAGTTCCTGATCGTCCCGGTGATCGTTGGCGGTGATGTTCATCAGCGCGCACCAACAGCAGCAACGGCAGCGAGCAGGCAGCAGCGCGGCATATCACAGCACTATATATATGTTGGTGTGTGTGTGTGAAAGAAAGAAAGAAAGAAAGAAAGAAAGAAAGAAAGAAAGAGAGAGAGAGAGAGAGAGGGGGGGGGGGGGGGGGGG
>JAZHYW010059022.1:0-42175 GCA_037355805.1 Ixodes ricinus | reverse complement strand
AACAACTGCTTTTTTTTTTTCACCATAACTTTTTTACATTTTGGCTTTTGTTTTGTACAAGACGCATATTCTGCACCAGGTGCATACTCCGCACATATAATAATCTCATTCGCAGCACACTTTGAAAAATTCCTATAAATAAAATCACTATTCGATTCGATATTTGGCTTTTTTTTTCTTGATTCGATTCGGTATTCGATTCGAAAACTACTATTCGGTATTTGCACACCCTAGTGTTTACCCTTAACTCTTTCCATATCACGGGGAAAAGTGGCGTTTTTAGGGATGGACAACACTTTTTTTCTTTTTAAGAACTGGTAAATATACGACTAATTACGATCCATCAATATGCAGCCAATAAGCTGCTCTTTGGAAGAAAAAGAGGTTTTCACCAATGTCTGGAAAAACGATTTGTCTAATTTAAATGGTGAACTTGGAATTTATACAAAACTGAGAACAAATGTCTAAATATTGAGGCTATCTCAAATCATACTGCAATCTAGAAAAAATCCTAAATGTACAAAGTGTGCCCCATACACACCACTATCACTTCGGTAAGGTAGAAATCTTGAACTGATACAGTGAACTTTTGTTAATTTGACCTCGACGGGACCTTGAAATTTGGTCAAATTATCCGAATGATCAAATAAAAAAAAGGACAAAAAAATGGTTAAAATTAAACTTCCTTTTATTGTCCAAGTACTCACGGATGATCTGCTGCCGTCTGCGCTTAAAACGCATGTCCAAAGGCATGCTCCGGAGAGCAACGTAACGAAATGTCACATCCACGCAAAATCGTGCACTTAAAAAAAAACAAAAAAAAAACGAAAAAATGCAGGTTTTACGAGCTGACTTTGGCGCCAGGCAGCCAGTCTGTCGGCGACAAAGAAAAATAACAAAACAAAACAAAAAAGGAAAAGAGAACCCACGCTTTCTGACGCGCAAGATGGACCGCACACAATGCTACAGAAAAGCGCTTTGAGAGCGCGGTGTCTCCGTGCCCGATCACGTGTATGTTCTCCGCGCTACTCCATGCCAGATTGGTTGCACTGTCTCGTGTCATTCGCTACGGCCCACCTTAACGGCGTAGAGGAGCAGGCGCATATTTGCGAACGTGTACGGCTTTGCAGCAAAGGGACGGTGTTTCGCCGTACCTTGGTGGTTTTTCTGCTGTGGTGCTGTGCAATGTGAGCCCGCTCGCATTCGCTCGGGACGAATTATCTGATGCGGAGCCTTCCCGAGTTCCAACTATCAAACTTTTCCTCCCATAGAAATGTATAAGCGCTTGCCGGGACTTTTGAACACGATCGAATTAAACGAAAAGTCGAATTAACCGAGGTCGAACTAACGAAAGTTTACTGTACGGTCATTTTTGTTTTCTTTGTCGGCAAAAGGATTTTTATGGGGTCATGCCGTTCAGGGATGCTGTTGCAAGCAAATTGCCTGTCCTCCGAACTCTTTTTTTTTTTCTTCACAAAACCTTAGTTTATCTTTTCCTCTGCTGCTGTTTTTATGACTTTCGGCACACATAGAATGTGTGCCAGCTCAGGAAAGCCTAGAAAGCTAGAACGACGCCCTCCAATGAGCACCCTACACTATTCGACGCTTTAGAGATGAAATGTAGCTGTAGGAGCTCAAATCAAATGATTCGACATCATCCACAGTCCTCACGGCTGCTGTCATCCAAACAGCAAAAGCAGTTATAAATCGCAGAATTCAAGCTGTCTTTGTAGCGGTTTCCAATATCGACAGGGCACCACGTTTGACAAATGCCACCGCCCCGCAGAGATTTATTTCCGATGACTCACCAGCTTAGAAGAAAGTGCAAAACAAAATCGAAACCAAATCTGTAGTTCCTCGGTTCTCCACGTGATGGCGCAAATTGTCCCCACACACCAAATTCTAATTTTGGCAATGTGTGGAAACCATAGGTCTGGTTTGGTCGATGGCCAATGGGTGTGGTATGTAAAAAACTACAAAAACAACAAACAATTTTTTTTAGGGGCTAGCCATATCGGTATGTAGCTCCGGCGTCCCTGCTCCTGCTCGTGAGCTCACATGCTCACGAGCACGTAATCACCTGCTCGTGTAAAGCAAAAAAAAAAAAAAAAAGTTTAGGGGCGAAGCTTTTAGGGGCTAGCCATGTCCGTAGGTCCGGCGCCCGGTGCTCGTGCTCCTGCTCGTAAGCTCACGTGCTCCTGTAAAAAAAAAAAAAAAAAATGAAAAACTGTTTGGCAGTTAACAGGATTTGACCCTGTGCGGGGAGACCCCAATGGATTTCTAATCCATTGCCTTAACTACTCGGCCACGGCTGCGGGACGAGTAGGGGGCTCAGATGTGGTAGTAGCTCAAGAGCTGGGGATGTTATGGGTGAAACGTCGCATGTAGCCGCTCAACGTCAATACAGGAGAGGGCGCTGCGGTCAAGTGGGTATATAATCGCGTTAAACTTCGCATGCATTGACTGAACGTTTATAGACGAGAGGGCGCTGCGGTCAAATGCTCAAATGCGTATATAACCATGTTCCATACCACACATTCTCTTTCTGACATGGATGAAAACGAACGAAAGGCTCGGCATGCTGCGGCTCAGCGTCTACGCAGACAAGCACCACCAGAGCTTCGGCCCAATCAACATCATTCACCACGTGGAGATGCAGACAATTTTTTTTTAAGTTGCTTATTGATAGAGCATTTTGCTCAAAATGCTTTTGGTACAGTGGAGCTTCGTTGATACATTCCCGGTTTTATGCGTTTTCCTGGATTTTTACGTTAAGAAGCGCCAGTCCCGCTGAGCTCCCATAGGAACACACATTAATTTCCTGCTTAGTGTGTTTGCTTTCCCGGTTCTTACGTCAAAAAGCTGCAACATGGTGCCAACGGCGCCAGCCAGTTTACAGGATGGACCGATTCGCAGACGGATCAATCACGTGACGACGGGTCCGCGGATCGTCCACCTCCCATGCACTATCATACGGAAAGGGAGACGACGGACGGCGAAGGTCGACCATATCACTTAACGACTGCACAGCGGCACCGTCGTCCAAAAGCTAATTCAACGTTTCTTGCTATGGTTTAGGCGCTGTCGCATTAATACGAAAAATATTTGTGCACTGCTGTAACATGCCGTGCAAGACAGAACACCGTGAGAGGCTTAGCACAAAGTGCCACTAGGTTTACTAATCAAGGCATAACACAAGTGTGGTCCCGCTCGAAGAGGGTCGGAGTAGAACGACGGAGTCCCTGACTTTCGAAGGGGGTGTTTGTCCATGTCCTCATCTCTGCGCACTCGCGCGCGTCACTTCTGTACGCCACAGGCACAAAAAGTCTTGCCCAATCTCATCGAGTCTCGGTCTTGCCTGATGAAAAGCTAGATAAATGTGCAGGGCAGAGTGCGACCTGGTAAATGAGTTTAGACAGAAGCTTTTCGACACAAGACCTGGAGGAGTACTGGAACCCGCATCTTGTCGGCCGGGAAGAGATCCTGTAGCTTTCTTCATGTGTGGAACCAAGAATTGCACGAGAGAATGAGTCCACGAATAAACAAAAGGAAACTATATGGCGTCTTTTTTTGCTTGTCAAAATAAAAAAGAAGAAAAAGGTGTGTTGTTGCCAGGCAAAACAGTTTTCGAGTAAACTTCCACCAAACATTCGTAAAAAGCGCAGACCGAAAAATCCGAGCGCCTTTTCACTCACATATTTGTTTACTTCAAACCACGCTTCAAATATGTTTAGTCAAGCAACAATAAATTGATTTATTTTTAAAGAGCAGCGCGAAGATGGTGCATCTTTGTGCTTTGTTCTTTCGTTAGTTTGCTGGTCGATGTTGTCACGCAGTTCTTGATTCCACGCATATAGAAAAGCTGCAAGAACTTTGCTTGGCTGACGCGCTACAGGTTTTGGTATTCCTACTAGTCCGTGTAAAGAATCTTCTGTCAAAACTCGTCTAGCACACCACGATCACCTGCACGTGCACTACAGCCTGTCATCCAATGAGACCTTTTTTGCGGCTTTGGTGTACTGAAGTGTTGTGCGCTACTGCACGGGGACGAACCGACAAGGACGTCGGCAAATGCCCCTCCGCAAACCTAGAACGTCGTTCCTTGCCTCCGTTTCAGTCACCCCAAAGCACCAGGTGGAAATTACTAGTTTTTTCTGAACGTATTCGAGATCACACAAATGAACGTTCACAAACTCTTTCTGTACGTATTTGAGATTGTGCCTACACACTTTTACAGTATGTTTATTTCAGTTTACACCTACAAATGTTTGCGGACTTTTTCTGAGCCAATTTGAGTTCACACCTACGAATGTTAGCGTAACATAAATTGTTTTGTGACAGTTCCAATCTCTCTCGTCTCCAGCACCCCCGAATGGCGTTCTCGTTCCTTATGTTTTCCTGTATCGTACATTTCATTTCCGCGGTCGCAGATGCAGTATAAAGCATCTACAACGCTTATTACTGCGTCCACAAACTGGCAAAGCGTAACTCACAGTCTACATCCTTGCTTTCCGGGTCTCCAAAAGGGGAAGTGACGTAAACGGGATTACCCGACGGTTTTGGTTGCCTTTAGCAGTCGCCGAGTGCGGCCGACACGGTGAGCTATAGCGGTGCGGCACTCTGTGAAGGCAGCCATGTTAGTTGCCAGCAACGTCAACATGCAAAAGGGATATGAAAATATGAACAACGCCGTTTTCACAAACAGGTTCCAGCTCCCATTCGGCTACCTGACGCCGACAGATATTCAGGGCTGGAACGGCTGCGCCATTTGCACCATTTTGCACCAGACACATTTATCTGCGCCATTATGCCCCAAATCGCACAACGTGCGCAAAATTTTTATTTTGTCTTGGTTTCGGTTGTTATTGACTCGATTGGCAACAATGAGCGTGTTTAGCTTGGTCGGCCTTGCAATCCTTTGTTCTGTTTATTTTCCCTTTGTATCCCGAGTCGGAAGCGTGCAAAAAAACTCTGGAATCGGATTCCAAGTGCTACATCACCTGCGGCTGGATTGTTATTCTTCAACCATAAGCGGTTAACCAAGTCGACCGAGCTGAGGTCGAGTCGTTAAGCGTCGGATTGCCTGAAGCTCTGCGGCCCGGGTTCCGGATGTCAGCCAGTTCAAAAAACATTAGCAAAGATTCCTTTTAGTACTTCATCGTTAGAAGTTGGAATCGCATTCTTGCAAGATAAATCGTGATTTGATAGAACTGAAATGCAGTCCGATCCGAAACCTTGCCGGCCAGCAGCTCTCACGCGAGCAGTAGATCTGCTCGGCGTATTTAACCTTGCTCCTGCTTCTCGCTTTGAATACGATAACTTCGTTAATCGTAGTCTGCTGCTTCGATATTGAGTTGTACAATAGAATAAACTCGAAATTTGTTGCCCTGTTCCTCCGCGCAACTGCACGTCCATTGCTTACGCATGTCACGTGGTTTGCACATATAATTACTATGTCGAGCATGTGTGGGTTGTTCTATAAGCAGTGCTGGTTTGCATTTTGAGCAGCTGAAAGCCACTCAGAAAATATTGAGGAGACTATCTTCAGAAACATATGGTGCTTGCTTTTTGGTTCTCATTGAGGCTTACAACGTTTCAGGTTTTCATAGCTGTTACACTGTTATCCCATCTACCTAGGTTCCTAACCACTCATGTTCATCTGTGCTGCTAAGCAGCACAATTGTAATTGGTCCCGTGCTCGTCTAAGTCACAAGCTGAAGTGCAATGAAAACAGATCTGAGCTGCTCCTAGCTTGCTCCAGAATGTAGTTTTAGCTGCTCCCAACCTGCTCTAAAACAGCTGTTTCAACTGCTCCCATGGCTGCTCCCAAGTACATTTCATGAGTTCTACCCCTGGATATTGTACCAATGCAGTGAAATACAAAGTAGCCTGTAAGCAAAGTGAGCACCAAGACGACATGACGTCCAACAGGAAAGTTCTACCACTCCCACTCTCTTTTGTTTGTCCGTAGGTTTTTTCAGACATCACGATAAGAAATTATGGGCTGTTCTAAAGTGGTTCTCCCAACATAACAATTGTGGGGACTGCTCCCAGTTATGCTCATTTTGTGGCATTTTAGAAAACAATTCTTACCCAAAATAAACAAACCCCTCTCATTCTTGCGCAACTTTGGAATGCAATATTTTTCAACAACTCGCAATCGGGAAAGTAAACAAGAGCATCGTTCGCCTCCACCAGTTTCCCGACAAGTCCCGGACGACGCCACTTGTACGTCGTGCGAAAATTTGTCTTTCCTGGAAACTGCAGGGAATCGCTTAAACTGGCAAGATAGGATTGCTGCATCGAATACTGTGATTGCCCTCGCCGTGTGAGGTTTACTTTTGCTCGTATCCAAAATATAAATGTGCGATTCTCTATAGACTGATTTTAAGTGGTATAGCGTCGTGTGCAATATCGTCGTAAGTAGATTGCATCGTTGCATAATGTGTGGGTGGACTTCTGGCTTGAGGTAGTCTTGAGCCGGAGTCGGTTGCTAGCTCGTAAGCTCATCCCGTGTGCTTTCTTGTTTCTCCGCAGGGCGTCCTCGGAAACACTGCAACCAGGAGCATCCAACGTGTGATAGAGGTCCTAGAGGACAGCTGATCGTGTCCTACAACGTGCAACTAGGTCAATAGCATAACGCCACCCCGAGGACTAAGAGCAACCCGGTCCGGTCACCGCGCTAGGATGGTCCCCCCCCCCTCTCAATCTCTGTAGATAACATGAAACATCCATTTTATTGTAGTCTTGTTTTCTTCTTTTTTTTTTTTTTGTCTGTTTTTGTGTTTTTGGCAGTTGTGGTGAAGGTTTGCACCGCGGCTTCCGTAGAAGACGAGTTCTTTGCGTTAGGACGAGACGTGGCGTGGGACTCGACATGTTTAGAGAAAAAAATGCGCGAGCACAAAGCGACGAAAGGTTTTCGTGTCGGGTTGTTTGCTAACGTTCTACCGAGCCGCTCAATTCGGAGGTAAAGTGTCGCAAATACTTAACTTCTTATTTGGTAACCTGTAAAAAGAACCAACTTTTTGTGTCTTCTTTTTGTCTAGTTTTATGGGAGTTATATTTTGAATGCTGTTTGAAATTTCCGGTTTGGAAGAATCCTCTTCTTGTAATTTCTTTGCCTTTGCGTTTTAAATTGAAGTTGTTTTTTCCCTCATAGTGTCTTGTTTTGGCCCACATTTTTTAAATGTTTGGACATCTGAAGGCATAGGGAAAGTAACCAGTGTTCATTCAATGCACTTTTTAACCGGTATGCCAGCTGGTTGTATGCACTTCAGTATTTTGTGTAGTTGGTTAATTTTAGTTTTATCAGTGTTACTGCTCTTCTTGGATTTCAGTCGTGACACTGCAGTCGGTTTTGCAACGACGTTGTCTTTACCGGTGTTGGGAAGGCTTCGAGAGCAGGTTGTGCCTAATACTGTAACACGGTTTTTGTTTGACGCGATGCAAAAACTGAACTTTGAAAAAGGAAGACACCCGGGAGCCGTGACCGACAGCTGGGTTTGGTTCTAGATTCCTGCTTCCCAAGTACAAAGCATTTTCTTTTCAAGTTGTTTGGATCCAAAGAATTTTCATATTCAATAAACCCTTTCTTGAGTGTAGGTTTATTAATCTAAAAATCTGACTTATTGAGCAGATAATGATCCCTGTAAACAATTTGTGGGGTTTGCTTCAATATTTTACTTAAACCAAGTTGTTTACCTCGGTTAAAATTTTATTTCGAAATTTTGTCAGGCCTCTTGTAACGTTTGGTGGCAAACTCTGTTACTTATTTATGCGCGCAGGATATTCTAAAATGCTTCAGAATCCATTTCTTAAACCATTGCCGTGCAGCTCTTTGTCGGTTGATTGTTTTGTCGGACTACATGAACTTATCAGCATTTTCTTTTATATATATATATATATAATGGGTGTACCATTCTTCCATGCCCTGGTCTCGTAGTTTATTTGTACAAAGATAGGTTTGTAAGGGAGTGTAGCTGGCAGTACTGAGGCATGCACCGTGCATTCTCAAGATGCACATGCTCTGACCTCCCACCTAACTGCCCCAACACAGAGGAGTAGGGGAAGAGACGAATCATATTATTCCTTCATTTTACTCTAGAGAGAAGCCGCTGTGCAGCAGGCTGGCTCCGAATACAGAAGAGGCCTATTTTTTTTTGTAGAGTTGCACAGCCTGCCTGCCAGCCAGGCGACATGTACATATAAAGCCATCAGTTCCACCCCATTTGCTTTTTTGTACAAGCGTCGCACACACACACCGGCTATTTATTGACTGTAAACACCTCGGTTCATTGGAAGTTGCCTGCTTTTTACAGTTTTGTGCACCCTGTGTTATTCTCGAAGTTGTACAAAGTTCATGCTCCCGTGAACGTGCGCATGGCATGTGCTTCCCTGTTCCATTATTTCGTTTATCGAGGACACGGTGTTTGTATCGGAATATTTATCTACCGGACGAGGAGCAGAGCATCCAGCGTTCTGAAAGGAGTCAATAAATTTTATCAAAATATAAAAAAGTGGCATTTTTCTGTAGGTTGCAGTCTCCACTTCTGAAGCCGAAGTTGAAGAACCTTCCAATATAGTGGCTGAGTCAATCGATCGGAGATGGCTTAGTTTCAGCTGTTGTGAAGGATTTGTTTTCTAATCTCTGTTAAGTGGCTCCATTTGAAATCGAATATGCGTGTTGGGGTGGGTGTTTCAATTTTTCTCAAAAATATTTACTATATTATAGCCCCATTTTTGTAATGAACAAAACCACTCTTCATTCGAACTTTTAGAAAAATTATATTTCTCCACGGAAATTTTGAAGTGGAGCAAGGTGAAATGCTACATTCTGGTTGCTTGATTTCGTACCCAGTTCTGTCGGTTGTAAATACATAAAACTGAAAACATTCACAGTAATCTTTCTTGTAAATATATGACACGGGCTATTTTCTCCCCTTTTAACTAACCTGCTTTGGCATATTTTATGCCAGCAATAGAAAAAGTGAAACGTATCATTTGTGATGTTTCGGTGACATATAGGATTCATCATAAATTTGACTTACGAAATATATGCCTGTGGGCCTATACATGTGCTATTGACTGGTACCACTGTACTTAGATTTATTTCACAAAATTTTTATACAACTTTTTAAAATTTTGTCAAAAATAAATTTAGCTATGATTTGAGCCAGCTTTATTAAAATGAATTTTTTAATGATAATGCAGTGAGTACGCAGGCGAGCTGGTGGATGTTAGGGACGTGTCCTCGACTGTTCATTTTTCTTCTACTTTGAAACTTTCCTCTTTTCCTGCCTCAGTCTCGGGCTAAGAACAAAATGAATTTTTTAAATTTGTTTATTTTCTATTGTGTTCACTTTCTATTCGCGACTCCGGCGAACTCGAACTATTGGGGGCGCGCTAGTAAGGAAAAATGGGGGACGAAAGGAGGTCGTTTTCATCGTTCAGCACGCGGACCACCATAAATTTCTTGGACTACAGCGTAAAATCGGTGTTACATATTAAAGCGATTTTTCGACAGAAAAACCTTTTAGTCTGTGCGTAGGAATGACACGGCGGAAGCGATTGCAGACGACAGAGTTGAAACGACCTCCTCTCTCGAGCTTCTTGGCGTTACCACTACGTGGCGTCGATTTCGCTGGAGTCTCCATAGGCTTAAAGGGATGCTGAACCGAAATCTGGATTCCACAAAAGCGTGCAACGGGATGCTACAAACACCAAAACATCACTCATGCAGCGATATCTCGTACGGATGGCCATATTTTTCTAAGAAAAGGAGGTGCATTTGACAGATGTGTTGACATCTTTTTCTCCGAGAAGAGTCGAGAAGGAGAGGAACGGCCTCGCGTCCTCTCCGCCTTGCCGCCTCGAGGGTGCGAAGCGAAGAGAGGAGGAAACGAGATATCTTGACGTCACGCGCCTCGTCGGCCTCGTTCAATCTCGACCTCTCCAAAAATACGGCCGTTTATTCGAGATATCGCCTTACGAGCAGTGTTGTGGGGATTGTAGCGTCCCGCCTACAGCTCCTGCATTGTTTTCTGAAATCATAATTTTGGTTTACCATCCCCTTAATCAAAGCTCCCCCTTTTTTTTGTGGAGAAAAAAAAAGATTTTGTTTAAACTTTAGAGTGGCTTGGTTCATTGTGAAAATGGAACTATAAGACTTTTTTTTTCTTTTTGCAAATAAAAAAAATTTTTACATGCGTGTTAAATTTTAAATGAGACGACCCTGTTGGTATGAATGCATGCATTTCATCTGCCTGTAAAAAAAAAAGCCTTACCAAAATTAAACCTCCAACAGTGAGTGCAAAAAAAAAAAAAAAGCACGGGAAAACGTTGATGCAGAGTTTACGGTGAAAATAATCCTGTAAATAATTTTGCGACACCTTGTAGAATGGGCTTCAGGCAGGGAGACAAGTGGAAAACTGCGTAATTCACGGCAAAAGATGAATACAAGTGGAATTTCATCTGGACACCCTTTACTCTATCCTAAAATAATAACGTGCACATGACGCTCCAAACAGCATGACACAGCGGGTCCGAGCGTTTGGAATCTAGATTGTAACAGCTCGTAAGCCGAACGCTGCTCCCAAATTCGTGTTATACCAATGGGTTTAGTTCTCAATTTCGCCGCTAGGGGCATGATAGTTTGACTACTCCCCACAGGGGTCTCGGCCCCCGTCGAAATTCGTGGGGGAGGTGGGGAAGGGTTTGAAATCCCTCGAGACCCCCTTGATTTTAAGCACTGGGTCTACTAGAATGGGCAGGTGTGCCGTTCGGCGGCCGTGAGTGTTTCGCGATGTGCAAGCACTCGCGTAAGGGTGCTGTAGGGCCATCCGACGTAAGGGCGAAACACATTTTGTACGACAAAACCATCCGATCCGACATGCGAACTGCCGGATGACCTTCGGGGACGAGGGTTTTCGTAGCACCGGAGAGCGTTGAAAACCCTTGCCTCCGACCGTCGTATTGCCTGATCGGACGTCGGATCGGACGGTTTCGTCGTACATGTGTTTCGCGCTTTAATCCAACGGCTGACGGGCCTGGCGGTCACAGCAGAGATGCTTTATTCGGCGTGAAAATTGTCGTATTCTTTGTTTGTTTTTGTCTGCTAGGTTTTTGAGAAAGAATAAGTTCCATCCTATCTCACACGCCTGTGACAAAGTGCGACTTACAAAGCGCAATAACCGCTTGGGATTAAGAATGCAAAGTTTGAGTATATGATATAAGATGCTTTCCTCTCCATTTTAGTGTCAAATCAAAGTTTTATTTACGCAGACATATTTTTTTTTCGGGTACGCTTTTTCCTATGCCTGGCTTCCAAGTTTCATCGAGGCTTGGCTTATGCAGTTTCCGATAGACTTTATCGTTATTGTTTCTTTCACGACTCTCTTTATATCGTTCCGTCCTTTATGTAGAACCTCCGTTTCTGAGCAGTACACAGTACAATTGTTGCATTCCTGAATGTGCTTTGCGATTTCTGAGCTCGACGCATTGGTGCTTACATTTCTCTTGTTTTCTAATAACCTGTCGTTAACGCATCTCGAAGTTTGTCCATGCACATACTACTTAAACCCGCATGCTAACGGTATCTCATACACCACACTCTACGCAAGGAACCGAAGGTTCCCAATGGCCTTCTGGCAGCCGCTGGTTTGACTGAAGTAGCGTCAGCCTGCTCATTTTAAAATCTGAGGAGAATACTGCGTCTACTCCAAACTTTTTGGCGCAAGCCCTTAGGCCAAGTAGGTCGATGCAGAAAGGGAAAAACACTTTCGAACCTGAGCGCTGCGCCAACGCTCCGCTTACCCTTTCCCTCGAAAGCTCGTCTGCTTCACGGAGTGAACTGTTACCAGAGGGTGGGGAAAGCAAGTGCGCAGTGTACGGAGGCAAGCTGTTTCGACAATGTTAGGCGCCGCTTTGATATAGCGTGTTTTCGCGCGTGGCATGGCCTATGCAAGAAAAGAATAGACCGGGCAGCACTGTGCTGGATTTGGTTGTAAAAATAACAAAAGAAAAACGTAAAATAAACGCCGATTCAGTGTGCGAGACCCACGCTGTCAAACAGGATGAATGTGGGTGCGGCATGTTTATGCTGCACCGGTTCCCCGCCGCTCCGGACCTACAACGCCGTTGGCTGGCGAATTTAAACAGGAAAGACTTCTTGCCATCAAAGAGCAGTCTTGTGTGCTCCGACCATTTCTTGGACGGCCGGCGAACTGCGGAGAACCCCGTGCCGTTCCTTCGTCTGGGCTACGACCGAAAGGTAAGCGGAGGGCGGCTTAGACATGGAAAAAAGAAAACACTTGCATGACTCCTGGTCCACTGATTTAATAACGCTATTTTTCTTCAGGTGGTAATTGGCAGGCGACGCCTGGTGCGGGGATGTTTGTAACGCAAAGTTGGCATGGCCAGTGGTGCCGGGAATGTTTGGAAATGGAAGGAAGACGGGAGGGGTTGGGGGAAGGGGGGGGGGGCGTTTTGTTCTGACGCCACTGTGCACAGCAATTGACTGGGCACAGAGCTCAGACTTGGGCTTAGCTTTGTGGTAGACTCTCCAACACGAATATATACATAGCACAGACGCGCGTGTAGTACACGCCGCGACACAGTTTGCGCAGAAATAATTCTCACGCGAGGCGATTACAGAGAGGCACATCAATGTGCAAATATTGTGACAGTGGATTCTAAATCAGAAAAGAACAAGGATCCGTCGCACCTTTTTGCTATCTGTACTTGGTATTTATATATCGATTCATATTTAAATTTGAGGTTTCTACTATGTCAATTAAAGCAGACGTGGCAGAGCAGGTCTGAGCCGCAAACCGCGCAGTTAGTTCAAATGTTCCCGGCGTCCCCAAGTTGCGACAACTCGAGTTCAGCGCAAATTCACATGCCGTAATTCGTGCCATCCTTGCTTCGTTCAATCCTCAATTTCACTATCGATCCTCAATTCACTAGCGATCCCTAATTTCACTAGCGATCCCCAATTTCGCTAGCGATCGAAACGCCGTGTTCGGTTTGGGAGCGACGACTGCCCCAGAACGGTGCTAAAAATCGCCCACAAAAAGATGCCAGGAAAGCAAGATGCACTTTTCTCCATGCGTGACATACCGATTAGGATAGTGCTTTCCTCCATGGACGAAGAAAATGAGCAGAGGGCGCCGAATACGGCAGCCGTGCCGGCAGAACCAGCTGCGATCGGGGTGACTCGGTGAGGAGGGTAACAGTTCAGTAATGGCGGTCGGTCATTCGGACGGGTTCAGATTCCCAAATGCTATGGTGGCTAGACACCTACAAATGCCCGGATCAGGGTAGACGGCGCTACACCCGATAAAATGGCGCCGCCCCGGAAGTCCAACTTGGAACGGTGTATACGGAGTCACTGCTATCTTCTTTGTTTGTTCCTTTTTCTGATGGCCTTTTTTACACTTAATTCCAATTGCCTTTTAACGAATTCCTTTTTATATCCTGCAGCTCAGTGGCGTAGACGAGGGTGGGAATTCAGGAAGTCAACCCCCTCCCCCCCCCCCCCCGAAATCCCCCGAAATGCCAAACCTACTTCCCCAAGGGCCCGCTCGCTCCCTGCTCACGCAGTCGGTTTTGCACGGGGCATGGAGCAAAGGGGGAGCGCGGACTATATTTGTGGCGTAGAAAATCCTTAAATAAATAAAATAGGTAATATTTTTCATTCCTTTTATTTGATGGGATGCGGAACTTGATCTCAGATATATAGATAACGGAAGTATAATAAACCATCCTCACTAAAATACAGATTTCAATCAAACCAAAGCGAACATAATAAAACAAACACATGGTGATAATATAAAGCAATGTCAGTGATGTAAGTAATATTAAATGAATTGTAAAAACAACTGCACTGTAAGCAACGGGTGGCGCTGCGCTCACGCACACCTTGAGTACTGATCAGAATTACGTGTTTTCGACTAGAAATTACCACGCATAAAAACGTAGCTGTCTAGTTATTCCAGAAAGCAATTTACATGCTCTCTTGGCCATCTAATTTATGCCCAGCGCCTACACATTAAGATGCAGCCGTCTGCGTTCACGGCAAGGAATATCCAGGACGTCCTCCGCTTGAACTTCAATGTTGCGGGTGAACATACACAACCTAAGAACGAAGGGCGAGGGTAAGACGGACCGGGGAGGAGGAAGCGGACGGAACACTGGAGAAGAAAGGGGAAACCTCCCTCTCTCTTTAGCGTTTCGTCTGCTTCCTCCTCCCCGACCCGTCTTACCTCGCCCTTCGTTCTTAGGCCGAGCAGTCGCTCATTCGATATGGACGCTCTCGGGTATGTTTTCAACCGTCGTAGTGAAGAGAACGAGCTCTCAGCTTCCGCCGTTGTTACGGGCAGAGTTGCCAGGATCTTGAGGAGACGATGAAGACAAACCTTAACGCAGATTTTTTTTTGTTCATTACTTGTTTTGCTATAGGAATTCCATCCCAGGGTCCCTGAGGCAGGGGCGGATTTATGGTTAAGGTTTGGAGGGGGGAGGAGGGATTTTTTTCTCAATTGCGCGGATTAGTAAGTTTAGCGTACCTAAAAGAAAACTATATTAATCATTTTTTAACTTTTGTTACAGCCATAAAAGTGCCCAACAAATTGTTATTAGTTTCTTGTTCTATTTTATAAACCCGCACTTGGTTGAAAGATCAGTGGTTCAAAGATTCGCTGTATAAGTAGTAAAAAAAAGAGAGAGAGAGAGAGACATACGTGTGCATGACAGAGTTTCAGCAGGGACTCGATCAAATAAAAAAACACCACGAAGAGCGGAGAAGAAAGGATTTGTTAGCAAGACAAATGTAAGAAGGCCGACTAATCTGGATACTTTCTGATTTCTTGACGAAGACGTGATCAAAATGCCTTGTGATTTTATTTATCCTTTTATTGACTCACTCTTGAATTCGCCGTTTTTGAGAATGGTGTGACGCGACGGGATTTTGAACATGTAGTTGGAGTAATTAAACTCTAATAGGGAAACAGTGGTTGGATTCCTCAGCGACTTTACTCTTAATGACTTGGTGTTTTACGGGATACAGCCAAACAAAAATAACTGTTTGATTCTTCTTGGTCTTGTAGTGGATGCGTGAAACCAATAAAAAACAAAAATGCGAGCTCAGATGTTCTTCAGTGCAGTGCCTAGGCAAATTGCATGGAACAACATTAAAATTATTTATTTAACAGAGTCACGTTTATCTAATGAGGTGAAGAAAATAACCCCCTACATTTGGGGTGGGCAGTGTACAGACAATTATTTACAAATTATCAAATTAGGGGTTCTTCAACATCGCCTTCCGTCGTCCTGCTCCCTGCGCGTAGCGATCTGCCACCTTCTGTTCGTCAACGTTGACATCTCGATGGACGTTGAGGGTGAGGGGCAAGACCCTGCTAAGTTGTTTTTCGCCGTACCATGATCTAATCCAAGTCTTAATCCGACGAAGGGTAGAGAAGGACCGCTCAGCCGTCTCAACAATAAGTGGCAGTGGCGAGAACGTGCAGCTGAGTCCTGATGTTGGGATGTACAGCTCTGGCTCCGACCCTTGGAGTGTCTCCACAGCCGTTGACGGAAGAGGCCCTTCTCTTGTTCTCGTCTCCATTTCGCCACCCACAGTGACATCCAGCTCTGAAGATGGTTTGCATTGCTACATCTCCCATTCCGAGGAGCCAGGATACTGAGCTTTGCTTGAGCATTCCTCGTCATTCATGTGGCGAGGCAAAAGTCTGTTGAGGCTGTACAGCTCCAGCACCTCTTTCGGCAAACGCTGCTTGAGATCTTCCACTACGGATCCCACAAGAGGAATGTAGACATGTGTGCGAAAGTATGACTCGGCTGTCTGTGGAGGCAATTTCGCGCAGTTCATCTGTCGTTGCACTAGACGAAGCACATCTAGTTGGGCTCCCATGATTTCTCAGCAGTGTCTTCTGGAATATGCTAAAATTCCTTTGAAAGTCTTCTCGACGTTCAAAGGTTCCGCTTTTCGCTCAGGACGGCTATCGTGCCTTTCACGATGTATGAGGCACTGTTCCAGTTCGAGATCCGGCTTTTGGAGCAGTCGACTCAGGGCAAGCGTGACTGAGATAACGTCGTAGAGAGCTAGCGGTTGCCATGACGAACTCTAGCATCCAGGACTGAGGTAAACAGGGATCTCGCCTTAGCAGCGCGAGCTTTGTTATCGCCACTGGGAAACCGTTTCTAACGCCTTGCGATGGTTCCCAGGCTCTCTCTGAAGTGCAAAACAGTGCCGTGACGTTACACGTTGGGTCGAACGCCCAGAAGCACCGCTTTCTCTTCGCCGGTACATTTCGCGTCTCGTGAACTTGTCCACTCATCTCCTCTCCGCCCCCCCCCCCCCCCTTTTTTTTTGTGATTGAAATATTAAAGACGTTGCCAAGGAAAAAACAGTTGGCCGAATCCGCTGTCGGGCTTCAGCTGCACAAATCTAGTTTGTTGACCAAATAATCACCACTCGACCAAGAACAAGGCGTTCTTTCAGAATTTTTATCCCACTTAGGAGTGTCGGAAAGGGGTGAGGGCGGCCCCCCCTCCCCCTAAATTCGTCCCTGCAGCCCTTAGGATTGTAACAATTTTTCCTTCTAATCTTCCTAATGTCCACTTTCCATTCCACAAAAAGCGTGTTGAGGGCCCCTCTCACTTTTTCCGGAACACTGCCTTCGGAAGTAGTGCCAAACATGCCACTTTCGTCAATTTGTAACAACTGAAGCGATCTCCTTTCTACCTTTTTTGGTACATTTCTTGTACTTTATGCACTTTCTGACGATGTCGTTGCCTCCTAGCGAATTTCAAAGGAATTGCAGCTGAAAGCGCACTGCAGTGGGCGTTGTAAACGCAACGCAACGTGTCACTTTGGTTTGCATCTCGCCGGCACTCTTCACTTGCGGTTTTACCGACAATTATGTGGAAGCAGTACGCGAAGTACAAGCCCTGAACTCTCTCGTCCAAGCAAAATTCCGCCCCCCCCCCGTGTTTCTTTTTCTTTCGAAATACTGTCTTCTGTTGGCGGTTGTGGAATCCTGCACAATGGCGAACTTAAACCGCACTTCACGGCACACTCTTTGTGTTTGGTTGATTAGAAGGCAGCCTATCGTTGGTCGCGCCATGACGTTCGCTATCTTATGGAATGACTTGCATGTTCCACGATGTCAGTTGTTCCGCCATTGTAATTGTGCAGCGGTTCTGACCTTCTAATAATCGGCACGTGACTTTCGAAAGGAGTCTGTTGACTCGCAACACTGAGTGTTCTATTCGTGTGCAGCTGCAGAATCAAACAGCTCGGCATCGACAGTCAGTTTAGCAAAAGGTATTTACACCGGTACAAAAACGGTTTCTTGATTACATTTTCATAGCCTAATTCATGCTTCGTTTCATTTTTTTTATCGCCCTAACACCAGCCAAATCACTCGTCAGTCTCCGCCTCTCTACCCAGAGTCCCTATAATATGCCGGTCAATCTTCTTTCGACGACTGAGTAGATCTGAAATAATTATAAAGGTGAGACGAGCGAGTACTTCATCATCTTTCCTGCATCTCATCATGGTAAAAACGAACCGTTGCCTTATCATTTGGCATTTCATCTGTCTCTTTATTTTTTGTGCTTTTGAGAGTTTGTTTTAAAAATTCTATTTCTTCTAGGTTCCTTCGTAGATCTTGTCCGACATTCTACGCCTCGCCTGTCCCTCGTATACATTTTCTGTTCGTCCACTTTGTTGATGGTTAGTGTTACGGAATTTAAATGTAATTGGTTGATTGTGTTCTAACTGACGCACTGACAACAATTATTAAATGGTTGGCCACAAAGTAGAAATTACATAACTCTACTACGAAAAGTAGTTTTATTACTGTAACTCTATTATCATGCTGAATTCTGAAACGGTAGTGATGAAGCGAAAGCACCGGAACAAGCTTCGGGAGGGGGGCTATTGAAAAAAGGTGCGGCACAACTTCTTGTATAGAAATGACTCTCGTCTGGCTTGAGTCGTCTCAATAAAACTACAATTCATAGAACGAAAATGTTTGTTCGTTATTCATCCTTCTTTCGCACATCAGTACATCACGATTTATCTTTACGTTGGTAACCGGAAGTCTACGAGCTCAAGCTTTGCAGGACGTGTCTTCAGCGCGGCGGAGACTGGGCTATTGCAACCACACAGGTACCAACGTGAGAACAATTTGCAGCTGTATTTCGATCTATTGCGTTAAATGACGAACGCAACAGCCCACGTCCAGTCTCGGCCATTCTGCACACGCCGCCGTAGCTTGTCAAAGCAGTCGCCACGTCCTACCTATCACTTTTTCCCCTGCCGTGTAACAGATGCAGATGAGGTAGGCGAAGGTAAGGGCCCGGGGGCATTGTGTGGGGTGACTCGTGAGTCATAACGTGTTGACATGCGACGCGTGCGAACACGTGCAGTTGATTCGCAGGGCAGGTGTTTCGTAGCTCGCCACCGCTTCGCCACTCTGCCACGCCACGAGCGACGGCGCGCCCACGGATCTTAGTAAATAGTTTGGTTCTTGATATTCGCTTTATGGAAAGGGCCGAATAAACGCTGAACTACATGGGACGAATATGCTGCAAAATCGACGAATTTGCCCGGCGGCTTTGCTCTGCGCGTGGAATCAACAAGTGGCTGCTACGTCGCGAGCAAAACGAACGTGCCGTGGCGCGGCGTTCGTCAGTTCTTCGTCGCATAATCCGCTCCATGGAGTTCAGCCTCGATCCGGTTTGCTCCAAGGCTCGCGTTTTGCTGATCGGCAGCCGCGTGCCGGATGAAACCTTCAGACCAGATTGCAATTAAAATCGCCATTCCTGTGAGTCAAGGAATCCCGACGTTGCCATGCTTCGAAGCATCTATAAAACAGTGATGAGTCAGCTCCGAAAAATGTCGCAGATAGTGGATCCGATGCGAACATCGGTACTTCAGACGCAGCTGATGTGCGGTCTCCTGGCTTCGCTTTTAGATGCACAAGGTGTGCATATTAGCCAATACAAATCTTCACTGCAGGGAAGTGAACGGCATTTTGCTTCGATTAGTTTATCGAAATAATTACAGAATTTGCGAGTCTCGTTGCCGCATGCTGGGGATGCTGCTTTACGTAACTGTAATTCCCCGTTCACCTTTCTGTACAGCACCCATCGGGCAATTTGTCGCTCACCCGTTAATTTGGCCACATGATTTCTTGCGATACCTACGGCCTCTGAAAAGCTAGTAGAAAATATTGCGTGCAATGCGCAAGCAGCGCGCAAATATGTGTCATTGAGGAATTTGTGATTTGAAGCACGCATCGCTACGAGTTATCTCACTGAATTTGCTTTTTGCCGGGGAAAGTTCCTCCGTCAAAGTGCGCTCGTGTCTCATGTCTAAGTCATAGGTCCGACTGCCACTATGCTGTTGGCTGTCGGTCAATCTTCGTTCCGAAAACGATAAAGGAAAGGCTCTGTTCCAAATCTTAACCAGTCATATCCGAATCAATCCGGCGGATGTCATGTCACCACGATAATGTGATGCGACGGGGCAGCTTTAACGCAAAGGTACTAAACACTTACCCTGAAGAAGATCGAGTAGTTCTGCAACACGGCCAGATAAAGGCCCGCACGACACATGACAGCATTGACAGGCGTGACTTCAAGTTTGCCGAGCACGGGGGCACCGAAAGCGGAGGAAACGACGAAGGGTCGCATGCTTGCTCGGTGGTGCTAACAGACATCGACTGCCGACTTCAGTCGCTTCAAATTCCACGACTTTCGACGGAGGTGTCGCCCACGATTTCTGAAGTGTCCAGTTTGGACAGCCATTTAAAGGCGATGCCGGCGTTTGCTCTAGCACTTGAATGCGCTCGACGAGTGCAGTGGAGACAGCGCAGCCTGCTTTGGTCTACCCATCCACTATTGAACCAGAGCCGGTGACCATCGACCCTCTGCGCTCACCTCTCCCTTCCTTTGTTTCTCGACGCATTCAACATGCGTTTGGGATCAACAGCGTGCACAGGCAGCGATGTGACTACCCACAGGATCAGACGCTGCTGTACATAACCACGCATTGCCTGACCCGTAGCCCTTTCTATTCTAGAAAGCTCTGAATTCACGACGGAGCCACCGCACCGCCGCATGGCGAAGAGCAGCGCCGAGGGTTACGATATGGCAGCGCACGCCACTTCTGTGGTGACCCTTACCAGCGCCAGCGAATACGAGCGGTGGTCTTCCGCAAACCAACAACAAACCACAGCGGGACAAAGAGGCTATCGGTCGTGACGGCACACGGAGCACGGGAGGCGGATGGGTCGACGTAAAACTTCTTCTACCCGAAAACAAACAAACAAACAAACAAACAAAAAGGGACGTCGTCTGTGCCCGATTTTAACACTGAGGCATTGTTGGCGCTGCATGAGAGAACCTCGCGCCGCCCTTCCCTGATCTCCTTTCCTTCACAGCGGCCACTTATTTGACAGGCTTTCGAGAATAGACGAGGCCATGCTTGGTCACATGGCGAACGTGAACCAAGCACAGCACCAAGCTATACTCTTACAAAACATCCAGTTGTATAGTAAAGATCGCCCCGACCCCAGAAACAAAAACGTTAATTGATCAGCTCACCCCGAGCACGTGAGGCTTAAGGTGTCGCATCCTCGCAGACGAGAACAACAGCACGGCCTGCTTGGGCCTTTAGAACAATTTATGGGTCTGAACAGATATTCTGGAACAGACATTGAAGCACTCGTTAGAGAGGATCTCTAGCATAATCACACCTACATGACAAGTGCACGTCATCCAACTGACATCCATACAGTCCCAACGGTTTCCGACCCAGGCGCCGTCGTCGTCATCTCGTTTTCCAGTCTTGATTACGTTCGGCGACTGGAAACGAGATGACGACGACGGCGCTTAGTTCGGAAACCGTTGGGACTGTAAGATGTCAGTTGGATGACGTGCACTTGTCATAGGTGTAATCATGTTGGGATCCCTCTCTAACGAGTGCTTCCACGTCAGTTCACAATGTCTGTTCAGACCTCTCGAGAATTGTTCTTAAAGGCCCAAACAGGCCGTGCTGTTGTTTCTCGTCTTCCGAGGATGCGACACCCCTTAAGCCCTTCACTGCAGCTCGAGTGAGCGATCAATCAACGTTTGTTTCCGAGGCTCGGAACGATCTTTACGATATAACTGGATGTTTTGTAAGTATAGCAGTGCAATGCTTGGTCTCACGTTCGCCATGCGACCACGCACAGCCTCGTCTATTCCTCGAAAGCCCGTCAAATCGCAAAAGTATGTGGCCGCTGTAATGGGGAGAAAGGAGACCAGCGAAGAGGGCGCGCGCAGGGGGTCCCTCAGGCAGCGCCAAACAATGCCCCAGTGGTAAAATCCGAAAACACAGACGGCCTCCTTTTTGTTTGTTTTTTTCTTTTTTTTTTTTTGAGGGGAAGGAAGAAAGTTTGCATCGACCCTCCCTTTTTCCGCCCTCTCTCGTTTCTCCACGTGCCGGTGCACGACACCGGTAGCCTCTATTTATTTTCCATTGTGGTTTGTTGTTGTTGTTGCGGAGTGACCACAACTCGTAATTCTTGGCGCTGGCTAAGGGTCACCACAGAAGTGGCTCTGCGCTACCATATCGTAACCGTTCGGCACTGCTCTTCGCCATTTTCTGGCGGCCGGGCACTCGATGGCTCCGTCGTGGAATTGACAAGGCTTTCTAGAATAAAAGAGGCTACGGTCCAAGGTTAATACGTCGTTAGTAGAGCAACGTCTGATTCCTTAGACTTCCGTGGGTATAGGTAACATCGCTGCCTGTGCACGTGCTGCTGATTCCAAACGCATCTTAATGCGCCGAGAAACTGAGGGAGTAGGAGGCGAGAGCGCAAGGGGACGTCAGAACGCCGAGTTCTAGTTGGAATGATTAGTGGGTAGACCTAAAGCGAGCTGCCTTTGTCTCCAGTGCACTCGTCGAACACGTTCAAGTGCTGAGAGCCAAACGCCGGCGCTCCGCCTTGCAAATCGCTGTCTAAACGGGACACTTCAGAAATCGTGAGGCGACACAACTCCGTCAAAAGTCGTGGAATTTGAAGCGACTCAAGTCCGGCAGTCCAATGTCTGTTTGAACACCACCGAGCAAACATCACGACTTTCTTCGTCGCTTCCACCTCTTTTCGGTGACCTCGGTGCTCGGCAAGCTTGACGTCACACCTGTCAATGCTGTCCATCTGTCGTGCCGGGCCCTTGTATCCTTGGCCGTGTTGCAAAATTTACTCGATCTTGTTCCAGGGTAAGGGTTTTGTACCTTTGCGTTCAAAACCTGCCCGTGTCCAGCGTCACTCTACCTGTGTTATCACGTGACACGACCCGCCAAAGTAACTCGGATCCATTTGGGTAAGATTTGGAAAAGAGCCTTTCCCTTTTATCGTTTTCGGGACCTGAGGAGCAGCGGAGACTTTGAGCAATTGACCGACAGCCAACAGAACCTGTGAGTGGCGGTCCGGACCCATTTGATGAGCGTGCTCAAGACCCCCATGAAGGACACGAGAACACTTTGACGGAAGGAACTTTCCCCCCGCCAAAAGCAAATTCACGCTTGAGTTGCTCGTAAAGTGCGTGCGTGCTTCTTCAAATCTCAAATTCCTCAATGACACATATTTTGCGCCTCTTGCTTGCAAATAGCATTGTACGAAAACGTTTTCTACTATCATACAGAGACGGTAGGTGTCACCAAGAAATCACGTGAGCCAAGCTAAACGGGTGAACGGCAAATTTCCCAAATGAGGTTGCTGTCCAGGAAAGGTGAACGGGAAATTACACGTTACGCTAAGAGCAGCGTCCCAGCATGCCGCAACGAGGGCTTCGCGAATTCATGAATTATTTCGAGAAACTAATCGAAGCAAGAATGCCGTTCACTTTCCCTGCAGTGAGGGTTGTATATTGGCTGCATGGCAGCCACCTTGTGCATCTAAAATGCGAAGCCAGGAGACCGCACATCAGCTGCGTCTGAGGTACACGGTGTTCGCATCCGATCCACTATCTGCGACATTTTTCGGGCCGGAGGCTAGCATCGCTGTTTTATAGATGCTTCGGAGCATAGCCGTCGGGTTCCTTGACTCACATGTAGGAATGGCGATTTTAATTTGCAATCTGGTCTCAGGGAGTTTCATCCGGCACGCGGCTGCCGCGTCAGCAAGACGCGGGCCTTTGGAGCGAACTGAATTAAGGCCGAACTCCATGGAGCGAATTATGCGACGAAGAACTGACGAACGTCGCACGACGGCACGTTCGTTTTGCTCGCGACGTAGCAGCCACTTGTTGATTCCACTCGCAGAGCAAAAGCCGCCGGGCGAAATTCGTCGATTTTTTGCAGCATATTCGTCCCATGCAGTTCAGCGTTTATTCGGCCCTTTCCATAAAGCGAATATCAAGAACCAAACTATTTACTAAAAATTCGTGAGCGCCCGTCGCTCGTGACGTGGCAGAGTGGAAAGTAATCGGCGAGCTACGAAACACCTGCCCTGCGAATCAACTGCACGTGTTCGCACGCGTCGCATGTCAACACGTTATGACTCACGAGTCACCCCACACGATGCCCCCGGGCCCTTACCTATCGCCTACCTCAATCTGTGCATCTGTTACACGGCAGGGGAAAAAAGTGATAGGTAGGACGTGGCGACGCTTTGAAAAGCTACGGCGGCGTGTGCAAGAATGGCCGAGACTGGACGTGGGCTGTTACGTTCGTCATTTAACGCAATAGATCGAAATACAGCTGCAATTGCTCACGTTGGTACCTGTGTGGTTGTAACGAAGCCCCAGTCTCCGCCGCGCTGAAGACACGTCCTGCAAAGCTTGAGCTCGTAGACTTCCCGAGTTTACCAACGTAAAGATAAATCGCTTATAGTACTGATGTGCAAAAGAAGGATGAATAACGAACAAACATTTTCGTTCTATGAGATTGTAGTTTTATTGAGACGACTCAAGCTAGACGGGGAGTCATTTTTATACAAGAAGTTGTGCCGCATTTTTTTTCAATATGCCCCCCTCCCAAAGCTTGTTCCAGTGCTTTCGCTTCATCACTACCGTTTCCAGAATTCAGCATGATAATAGAGTTACAGTAATAAAACTACTTTTCGTAGTAGAGTTATGTAATTTCACTTTGTGGCCAACAATTTAATAATTGTCTCAGTGCGGCAGTTAGAACACAATCAACCAATTACTTTAAATTCCGTAACACTAACCATCAACAAAGTGGACGAACAGAAAATGTATACGAGGGACAGGCGAGGCGTAGAATGTCGGACAAGATCTACGAAGGGAACCTAGAAGAAATATAATTTTTAAAACAAACTCTCCAAAAGCACGAAAAAATAAAGATACAGATGAAATGCCAAATGATAAGGCAACGGTTCGTTTTTACCATGATGAGATGCAGGAAAGATGATGAAGTACTCGCTCGTCTCACCTTTATAGTTATTTCCAGCTCTGCTCGAAGCCGTCGAAAGAAGATTGACCGGCTATTATGGGGACTCTGGGTAGAGAGGCGGAGACTGACGAGTGATTTGGCTGGTGTTAGGCGATAAAAAAAATGAAACGAAGCGTGAGTAATTAGGCTATGAAAATGTAATCAAGAAACCGTTTTTGTACCGGTGTAAATACCTTTTGCTAAACTGACTGTCGATGCCGAGCTGTTTGATCCTGCAGCTGCACGCGAATAGAACACTCAGTGTTGCAGTCAACAGACTCCTTTCGAAAGTCACGTGCCGATTATTAGAAGGTCAGAACCGCTGCACAAATTACAATGGCGGAACAACTGACATCGTGGAACATGCAAGTCATTCCATAAGATAGCGAACGTCATGGCGCGACCAACGATAGGCTGCCTTCTAATCCAACCAAACGCAAAAAGTGATAGCCGTGAAGTTGCGGTTTAAGTTCGCCATTGTGCAGGGATTCCACAACTGCCAACAGAAGACAGTATATCGAAAGAAAAAGAAACACGGGGGGGGGGGGCGGAATTTTGCTTGAACGAGTAGAGTTCAGGGCTTGTACTTCGCGTACTGCTTCCACATAATTGTCGGTAAAACCCCAAGTGAAGGTGCCGGCGAGATGCAAACCAAGATGTGACACGTTGCGTTGCGTTTACAACGCCCACTGCGTGCCTTTCAGCGCAATTCCTTTGAAATTCGCTAGGAGGCAACGACATCGTCAGAAAGTGCATAAAGTACAAGAAATGTACCAAAAAAGGTAGAAAGGGGATCGCTTCAGTAGTCAGCAAATTGGCAAAAGTGGCATGTTTGGCATTCTTCCGAAGGCAGTGTTCCGGAAAAAGTGAGAGGAGGCCCTCAACACGCTTTTTGTGGAATGGAAAGTGGACATTAGGAAGATTAGAAGGAAAATTGTTACAATCCTAAGGGCTGCAGGGACGAATTTAGGGGGAGGGGGGGCCGCCTTCACCCCCTTTCCGACACTCCTAAGTGGGATAAAAAAATTCTGAAAGAACGCCTTGTTCTTGGTCGAGTGGTGATTATTTGGTCAACAAACTAGATTTGTGCAGCTGAAGCCCGACAGTGGATTCGGCCAACTGTTTTTCCTTGGCAACGTCTTTAATATTTCAATCACAAAAAAAAGGGGGGGGGGGGGGGCGGAGAGAGATGAGTGGACAAGTTCACGAGACGCGAAATGTACCGGCGAAGAGAAAGCGGTGCTTCTGGGCGTTCGACCCAACGTGTAACGTCACGGCACTGTTTTGCACTTCAGAGAGAGCCTGGGAACCATCGCAAAGGCGTTAGAAACGGTTTCCCAGTGGCGATAACAAAGCTCGGCTGCCAAGGCGAGATCCCTGTTTACCTCAGTCCTGGATGCTGAGTTCGTCATGGCAACCCTAGCTCTCTACGACGTTATCTCAGTCACGCTTGCCCTGAGTCGACTGCTCCAAAAGCCGGATCTCGAACTGAACAGTGCCTCATACATCGTGAAAGGCTACGATAGCCGTCCTGAGCGAAAAGCGGAACCTTTGAACGTCGAGAAGACTTTCAAAGAAATTTTAGCATATTCAGAAGACACTGCTGAGAACATGGGAGCCCAACTAGATGTGCCTCGTCTAGTGCAACGACAGATGAACTGCGCGAAATTGCCTCCACAGACAGCCGAGTCATACTTTCGCACACATGTCTACATTCCTCTTGTGGGATCCGTAGTGGAAGATCTCAAGCAGCGTTTGCCGAAAGAGGTGCTGGAGCTGTACAGCCTCAACAGACTTTTGCCTCGCCACATGAATGACGAGGAAGCTCAAGCAAAGCTCAGTATCCTGGCTCCTCGGAATGGGAGATGTAGCAAATGCAAACCATCTTCAGAGCTGAATTTTCACTGTGGGTGGCGAAATGGAGACGAGAACAAGAGAAGGGGCCTCTTCCGTCAACGGCTGTGGAGACACTTCAAGGGTCGGAGCCAGAGCTGTACATCCCAACATCAGGACTCTGCTGCACGTTCTCGCCACACTGCCACTTATTGTTGAGACGGCTGAGCGGTCCTTCTCTACCCTTCGTCGGATTAAGACTTGGATTAGATCATGGTACGGCGAAAAACAACTTAAGGGTCTTGCCCTCACCCCCTCAACGTCCATCGAGATGTCAACGTTGACGAACAGAAGGTGGCAGATCGCCACGCGCAGGGAGCAGGACGACGGAAGGCGATGTTGAAGAACCCCTAATTTGATAATTTGTGTAAATAATTGTCTGTACACTGTCCACCCCAAATGTAGGGGGTTATTTTCTTCACCTCATTAGATAAACGTGACTCTGTTAAATAAATAATTTTAATGTTGTTCCATGCAATTTGCCTAGGCACTGCACTGAAGAACATCTGAGCTCGCATTTTTGTTTTTTATTGGTTTCACGCATCCACTACAAGACCAAGAAGAATCAAACAGTTATTTTTGTTTGGCTGTATCCCGTAAAACACCAAGTCATTAAGAGTAAAGTCGCTGAGGAATCCAACCACTGTTTCCCTATTAGAGTTTAATTACTCCAACTACATGTTCAAAATCCCGTCGCGTCACACCATTCTCAAAAACGGCGAATTCAAGAGTGAGTCAATAAAAGGATAAATAAAATCACAAGGCATTTTGATCACGTTCGTCAAGAAATCAGAAAGTATCCAGATTAGTCGGCCTTCTTACATTTGTCTTGCTAACAAATCCTTTCTTCTCCGCTCTTCGTGGTGTTTTTTATTTGATCGAGTCTCTGCTGAAACTCTGTCATGCACACGTATGTCTCTCTCTCTCTCTTTTTTTTACTACTTATACAGCGAATCTTTGAACCACTGATCTTTCAACCAAGTGCGGGTTTATAAAATAGAACAAGAAACTAATAACAATTTGTTGGGCACTTTTAGGCTGTAACAAAAGTTAAAAAATGATTAATATAGTTTTCTTTTTAGGTACGCTAAACTTACTAATCCGCGCAATTGAGAAAAAAATCCCTCCTCCCCCCTCCAAACCTTAACCATAAATCCGCCCCTGCCTCAGGGACGCTGGGATGGAATTTCTATAGCAAAACAAGTAATGAACAAAAAAAATCTGCGTTAAGGTTTGTCTTCATCGTCTCCTCAAGATCCTGGCAACTCTGCCCGTAACAACGGCGGAAGCTGAGAGCTCGTTCTCTTCACTACGACGGCTGAAAACATACCCGAGAGCGTCCATATCGAATGAGCGACTGCTCGACCTAAGAACGAAGGGCGAGGGTAAGCGGTCGGGAGGAGGAAGCAGACGGAACGCTAAAGAGAGAGGGAGGTTTCCCTTTCTTCTCCAGTGTTCCGTCCGCTTCCTCCTCCCCGGTCCGTCTTACCCTCGCCCTTCGTTCTTAGGTTGTGTATGTTCACTCGCAAACATTGAAGTTCAAGCGGAGGACGTCCTGGGTATTCCTTGCCGTGAACGCAGACGGCTGCATCTTAATGTGTAGGCGCTGGGCATAAATTAGATGGCCAAGAGAGCATGTAAATTGCTTTCTGGAATAACTAGACAGCTACGTTTTTATGCGTGGTAATTTCTAGTCGAAAACACGTAATTCTGATCAGTACTCAAGGTGTGCGTGAGCGCAGCGCCACCCGTTGCTTACAGTGCAGTTGTTTTTACAATTCATTTAATATTACTTACATCACTGACATTGCTTTATATTATCACCATGTGTTTGTTTTATTATGTTCGCTTTGGTTTGATTGAAATCTGTATTTTAGTGAGGATGGTTTATTATACTTCCGTTATCTATATATCTGAGATCAAGTTCCGCATCCCATCAAATAAAAAGGAATGAAAAATATTACCTATTTTATTTATTTAAGGATTTTCTACGCCACAAATATAGTCCGCGCTCCCCCTTGCTCCATGCCCCGTGCAAAACCGACTGCGTGAGCAGGGGAGCGAGCGGGCCCTTGGGGAAGTAGGTTTGGCATTTCGGGGGATTTCGGGGGGGGGAGGGGGGGGGGTTGACTTCCTGAATTCCCACCCCCGTCTACGCCACTGAGCTGCAGGATATAAAAAGGAATTCGTTAAAAGGCAAGTGGAATTAAGTGTAAAAAAGGCCATCAGAAAAAGGAACAAACAAAGAAGATAGCAGTGACTCCGTATACACCGTTCCAAGTTGACTTCCGGGGCGGCGCCATTTTATCGGGTGTAGCGCCGTCTACCCTGATCCGGGCATTTGTAGGTGTCTAGCCACCATAGCATTTGGGAGAATCTGAACTCGTCCGAATGACCGACCGCCATTACTGAACTGTTACCCTCCTCACCGAGTCACCCCGATCGCAGCTGCTTCTGCCGGCACGGCTGCCGTATTCGGCGCCCTCTGCTCATTTTCTTCGTCCATGGAGGAAAGCACTATCCTAATCGGTATGTCACGCATGGAGAAAAGTGCATCTTGCTTTCCTGGCATCTTTTTGTGGGCGATTTTTAGCACCGTTCTGGGGCAGTCGTCGCTCCCAAAACCGAACACGGCGTTTCGATCGCTAGCGAAATTGGGGATCGCTAGTGAAATTGAGGATTGAGGATCGATAGTGAAATTGAGGATTGAACGAAGCAAGGATGGCACGAATTACGGCATGTGAATTTGCGCTGAACTCGAGTTGTCGCAACTTGGGGACGCCGGGAACATTTGAACTAACTGCGCGGTTAGCGGCTCAGACCTGCTCTGCCACGTCTGCTTTAATTGACATAGTAGAAACCTCAAATTTAAATATGAATCGATATATAAATACCAAGTACAGATAGCAAAAAGGTGCGACGGATCCTTGTTCTTTTTCTAATTTAGAATCCACTGTCACAATATTTGCACATTGACGTGCCTCTCTGTAATCGCCTCGCGTGAGAATTATTTGTGCGCAAACTGTGTCGCGGCGTGTACTTACACGCGTCTGTGTTATGTATATATTCGTGTTGGAGAGTCTACCACAAAAGCTAAGCCCAAGTCTGAGCTCTGTGCCCAGTCAATTGCTGTGCACAGTGGCGTCAGAACAAAACGCCCCCCCCCCCCCCTTCCCCCAACCCCTCCCGTCTTCCTTCCATTTCCAAACATTCCCGGCACCACTGGCCATGCCAACTTTGCGTTACAAACATCCCCGCACCAGGCGTCGCCTGCCAATTACAACCTGAAGAAAAAATAGCGTTATTAAATCAGTGGACCAGGAGTCATGCAAGTGTTTTCTTTTTCCATGTCTAAGCCGCCCTCCGCTTACCTTTCGGTCGTAGCCCAGACGAAGGAACGGCACGGGGTTCTCCGCAGTTCGCCGGCCGTCCAAGAAATGGTCGGAGCACACAAGACTGCTCTTTGATGGCAAGAAGTCTTTCCTGTTTAAATTCGCCAGCCACCGGCGTTGTAGGTCCGGAGCGGCGGGGAACCGGTGCAGCATAAACATGCCGCACCCACATTCATCCTGTTTGACAGCGTGGGTCTCGCACACTGAATCGGCGTTTATTTTACGTTTTTCTTTTTGTTATTTTTACAACCAAATCCAGCACAGTGCTGCCCGGTCTCATTCTTTTCTTGCATAGGCTATGCCACGCGCGAAAACACGCTATATCAAAGCGGCGCCTAACATTGTCGAAACAACTTGCCTCCGTACACTGCGCACTTGCTTTCCCCACCCTCTGGTAACAGTTCACTCCGTGAAGCAGACGAGCTTTCGAGGGAAAGGGTAAGCGGAGCGTTGGCGCAGCGCTCGGGTTCGAGAGTGTTTTTCCCTTTCTGCATCGACCTACTTGGCCTAAGGGCTTGCGCCAAAAAGTTTGGAGTAGACGCAGTATTCTCCTCGGATTTTAAAATGAGCAGGCTGACGCTACTTCAGTCAAACCAGCGGCTGCCAGAAGGCCATTGGGAACCTTCGGTTCCTTGCGTAGAGTGTGGTGTATGAGATACCGTTAGCATGCGGGTTTAAGTAGTATGTGCATGGACAAACTTCGAGATGCGTTAACGACAGGTTATTAGAAAACAAGAGAAATGTAAGCACCAATGCGTCGAGCTCAGAAATCGCAAAGCACATTCAGGAATGCAACAATTGTACTGTGTACTGCTCAGAAACGGAGGTTCTACATAAAGGACGGAACGATATAAAGAGAGTCGTGAAAGAAACAATAACGATAAAGTCTATCGGAAACTGCATAAGCCAAGCCTCGATGAAACTTGGAAGCCAGGCATAGGAAAAAGCGTACCCGAAAAAAAAATATGTCTGCGTAAATAAAACTTTGATTTGACACTAAAATGGAGAGGAAAGCATCTTATATCATATACTCAAACTTTGCATTCTTAATCCCAAGCAGTTATTGCGCTTTGTAAGTCGCACTTTGTCACAGGCGTGTGAGATAGGATGGAACTTATTCTTTCTCAAAAACCTAGCAGACAAAAACAAACAAAGAATACGACAATTTTCACGCCGAATAAAGCATCTCTGCTGTGACCGCCAGGCCCGTCAGCCGTTGGATTAAAGCGCGAAACACATGTACGACGAAACCGTCCGATCCGACGTCCGATCAGGCAATACGACGGTCGGAGGCCAGGGTTTTCAACGCTCTCCTGTGCTACGAAAACCCTCGCCCCCGAAGGTAATCCGGCAGTTCGCATGTCGGATCGGATGGTTTTGTCGTACAAAATGTGTTTCGCCCTTACGTCGGATGGCCCTACAGCACCCTTACGCGAGTGCTTGCACATCGCGAAACACTCACGGCCGCCGAACGGCACACCTGCCCATTCTAGTAGACCCAGTGCTTAAAATCAAGGGGGTCTCGAGGGATTTCAAACCCTTCCCCACCTCCCCCACGAATTTCAACGGGGGGCCGAGACCCCTGTGGGGAGGAGTCAAACTATCATGCCCTTAGCGGCGAAATTGAGAACTAAACCCATTGGTATAACACGAATTTGGGAGCAGCGTTCGGCTTAAAAACACATGTACGACGAAACCGTCCGATCCGACGTCCGACCGCGCAATACGACGGTCGGAGGCGAGGGTTTTCAACGCTCTCCGGTGCTACGCACACCCTCTCCCCCCAAGGTCATTCCGGCAGCACGCACGTCGGATCGGACGGTTTCGTCGTACATGTGTTTCGCGCTTAAGTGTTACAATTAGATACCAAACGCTGACCCGCTGTGTCAGCGTTTGGAGGCATGTGCACGTTATTATTTTAGGATAGAGTAAAGGGTGTCCAGATGAAATTCCACTTGTATTCATCTTTTGCCGTGAATTACGCAGTTTTCCACTTGTCTCCCTGCCTGAAGCCCATTCTACAAGGTGTCGCAAAATTATTTACAGGATTTTCACCGTAAACTCTGCATCAACGTTTTCCCGTGCTTTTTTTTTTTTTTTGCACTCACTGTTGGAGGTTTAATTTTGGTAAGGCTTTTTTTTTTACAGGCAGATGAAATGCATGCATTCATACCAACAGGGTCGTCTCATTTAAAATTTAACACGCATGTAAAATTTTTTTTTATTTGCAAAAAGAAAAAAAAAGTCTTATAGTTCCATTTTCACAATGAACCAAGCCACTCTAAAGTTTAAACAAAATCTTTTTTTTTCTCCACAAAAAAAAGGGGGAGCTTTGATTAAGGGGATGGTAAACCAAAATTATGATTTCAGAAAACAATGCAGGAGCTGTAGGCGGGACGCTACAATCCCCACAACACTGCTCGTAAGGCGATATCTCGAATAAACGGCCGTATTTTTGGAGAGGTCGAGATTGAACGAGGCCGACGAGGCGCGTGACGTCAAGATATCTCGTTTCCTCCTCTCTTCGCTTCGCCCCTCGAGGCGGCAAGGCGGAGAGGACGCGAGGCCGTTCCCTCTCCTTTCTCGGAGAAAAAGATGTGAACACATCTGTCAAATGCACCTCCTTTTCTTAGAAAAATATGGCCATCCGTACGAGATTTCGCTGCATGAGTGATGTTTTGGTGTTTGTAGCATCCCGTTGCACGCTTTTGTGGAATCCAGATTTCGGTTCAGCATCCCTTTAAGCCTATGGAGACTCCAGCGAAATCGACGCCACGTAGTGGTAACGCCAAGAAGCTCGAGAGAGGAGGTGGTTTCAACTCTGTCGTCTGCAATCGCTTCCGCCGTGTCATTCCTACGCACAGACTAAAAGGTTTTTCTGTCGAAAAATCGCTTTAATATGTAACACCGATTTTACGCTGTAGTCCAAGAAATTTATGGTGGTCCGCGTGCTGAACGATGAAAACGACCTCCTTTCGTCCCCCATTTTTCCTTACTAGCGCGCCCCCAATAGTTCGAGTTCGCCGGAGTCGCGAATAGAAAGTGAACACAATAGAAAATAAACAAATTTAAAAAAATTCATTTTGTTCTTAGCCCGAGACTGAGGCAGGAAAAGAGGAAAGTTTCAAAGTAGAAGAAAAATGAACAGTCGAGGACACGTCCCTAACATCCACCAGCTCGCCTGCGTACTCACTGCATTATCATTAAAAAATTCATTTTAATAAAGCTGGCTCAAATCGTAGCTAAATTTATTTTTGACAAAATTTTAAAAAGTTGTATAAAAATTTTGTGAAATAAATCTAAGTACAGTGGTACCAGTCAATAGCACATGTATAGGCCCACAGGCATATATTTCGTAAGTCAAATTTATGATGAATCCTATATGTCACCGAAACATAACAAATGATACGTTTCACTTTTTCTATTGCTGGCATAAAATATGCCAAAGCAGGTTAGTTAAAAGGGGGAGAAAATAGCCCGTGTCATATATTTACAAGAAAGATTACTGTGAATGTTTTCAGTTTTATGTATTTACAACCGACAGAACTGGGTACGAAATCAAGCAACCAGAATGTAGCATTTCACCTTGCTCCACTTCAAAATTTTCGTGGAGAAATATAATTTTTCTAAAAGTTTGAATGAAGAGTGGTTTTGTTCATTACAAAAATGGGGCTATAATATAGTAAATATTTTTGAGAAAAATTGAAACACCCACCCCAACACGCATATTCGATTTCAAATGGAGCCACTTAACAGAGATTAGAAAACAAATCCTTCACAACAGCTGAAACTAAGCCATCTCCGATCGATTGACTCAGCCACTATATTGGAAGGTTCTTCAACTTCGGCTTCAGAAGTGGAGACTGCAACCTACAGAAAAATGCCACTTTTTTATATTTTGATAAAATTTATTGACTCCTTTCAGAACGCTGGATGCTCTGCTCCTCGTCCGGTAGATAAATATTCCGATACAAACACCGTGTCCTCGATAAACGAAATAATGGAACAGGGAAGCACACGCCATGCGCACGTTCACGGGAGCATGAACTTTGTACAACTTCGAGAATAACACAGGGTGCACAAAACTGTAAAAAGCAGGCAACTTCCAATGAACCGAGGTGTTTACAGTCAATAAATAGCCGGTGTGTGTGTGCGACGCTTGTACAAAAAAGCAAATGGGGTGGAACTGATGGCTTTATATGTACATGTCGCCTGGCTGGCAGGCAGGCTGTGCAACTCTACAAAAAAAAATAGGCCTCTTCTGTATTCGGAGCCAGCCTGCTGCACAGCGGCTTCTCTCTAGAGTAAAATGAAGGAATAATATGATTCTGTCTCTTCCCCTACTCCTCTGTGTTGGGGCAGTTAGGTGGGAGGTCAGAGCAAGTGCATCTTGAGAACGCACGGTGCATGCCTCAGTACTGCCAGCTACACTCCTTACAAACCTATCTTTGTACAAATAAACTACGAGACCAGGGCATGGAAGAATGGTACACCCATTATATATATATATATATATATATATAAAAGAAAATGCTGATAAGTTCATGTAGTCCGACAAAACAATCAACCGACAAAGAGCTGCACGGCAATGGTTTAAGAAATGGATTCTGAAGCATTTTAGAATATCCTGCGTGCATAAATAAGTAACAGAGTTTGCCACCAAACGTTACAAGAGGCCTGACAAAATTTCGAAATAAAATTTTAACCGAGGTAAACAACTTGGTTTAAGTAAAATATTGAAGCAAACCCCACAAATTGTTAACAGGGATCATTATCTGCTCAATAAGTCAGATTTTAGATTAATAAACCTACACTCAAGAAAGGGTTTATTGAATATGAAAATTCTTTGGATCCAAACAACTTGAAAAGAAAATGCTTTGTACTTGGGAAGCAGGAATCTAGAACCAAACCCAGCTGTCGGTCACGGCTCCCGGGTGTCTTCCCTTTTTCAAAGTTCAGTTTTTGCATCGCGTCAAACAAAAACCGCGTTACAGTATTAGGCACAACCTGCTCTCGAAGCCTTCCCAACACCGGTAAAGACAACGTCGTTGCAAAACCGACTGCAGTGTCACGACTGAAATCCAAGAAGAGCAGTAACACTGATAAAACTAAAATTAACCAACTACACAAAATACTGAAGTGCATACAACCAGCTGGCATACCGGTTAAAAAGTGCATTGAATGAACACTGGTTACTTTCCCTATGCCTTCAGATGTCCAAACATTTAAAAAATGTGGGCCAAAACAAGACACTATGAGGGAAAAAACAACTTCAATTTAAAACGCAAAGGCAAAGAAATTACAAGAAGAGGATTCTTCCAAACCGGAAATTTCAAACAGCATTCAAAATATAACTCCCATAAAACTAGACAAAAAGAAGACACAAAAAGTTGGTTCTTTTTACAGGTTACCAAATAAGAAGTTAAGTATTTGCGACACTTTACCTCCGAATTGAGCGGCTCGGTAGAACGTTAGCAAACAACCCGACACGAAAACCTTTCGTCGCTTTGTGCTTGCGCATTTTTTTCTCTAAACATGTCGAGTCCCACGCCACGTCTCGTCCTAACGCAAAGAACTCGTCTTCTACGGAAGCCGCGGTGCAAACCTTCACCACAACTGCCAAAAACACAAAAACACAAGACAAAAAAAAAAAGAAAACAAGACTACAATAAAATGGATGTTTCATGTTATCTACAGAGATTGAGAGGGGGGGGGGACCATCCTAGCGCGGTGACCGGACCGGGTTGCTCTTAGTCCTCGGGGTGGCGTTATGCTATTGACCTAGTTGCACGTTGTAGGACACGATCAGCTGTCCTCTAGGACCTCTATCACACGTTGGATGCTCCTGGTTGCAGTGTTTCCGAGGACGCCCTGCGGAGAAACAAGAAAGCACACGGGATGAGCTTACGAGCTAGCAACCGACTCCGGCTCAAGACTACCTCAAGCCAGAAGTCCACCCACACATCATGCAACGATGCAATCTACTTACGACGATATTGCACACGACGCTATACCACTTAAAATCAGTCTATAGAGAATCGCACATTTATATTTTGGATACGAGCAAAAGGTAAACCTCACACGGCGAGGGCAATCACAGTATTCGATGCAGCAATCCTATCTTGCCAGTTTAAGCGATTCCCTGCAGTTTCCAGGAAAGACAAATTTTCGCACGACGTACAAGTGGCGTCGTCCGGGACTTGTCGGGAAACTGGTGGAGGCGAACGATGCTCTTGTTTACTTTCCCGATTGCGAGTTGTTGAAAAATATTGCGTTCCAAAGTTGCGCAAGAATGAGAGGGGTTTGTTTATTTTGGGTAAGAATTGTTTTCTAAAATGCCACAAAATGAGCATAACTGGGAGCAGTCCCCACAATTGTTATGTTGGGAGAACCACTTTAGAACAGCCCATAATTTCTTATCGTGATGTCTGAAAAAACCTACGGACAAACAAAAGAGAGTGGGAGTGGTAGAACTTTCCTGTTGGACGTCATGTCGTCTTGGTGCTCACTTTGCTTACAGGCTACTTTGTATTTCACTGCATTGGTACAATATCCAGGGGTAGAACTCATGAAATGTACTTGAGAGCAGCCATGGGAGCAGTTGAAACAGCTGTTTTAGAGCAGGTTGGGAGCAGCTAAAACTACATTCTGGAGCAAACTAGGAGCAGCTCAGATCTGTTTTCATTGCACTTCAGCTTGTGACTTAGACGAGCACGGGACCAATTACAATTGTGCTGCTTAGCAGCACAGATGAACATGAGTGGTTAGGAACCTAGGTAGATGGGATAACAGTGTAACAGCTATGAAAACCTGAAACGTTGTAAGCCTCAATGAGAACCAAAAGCAAGCACCATATGTTTCTGAAGATAGTCTCCTCAATATTTTCTGAGTGGCTTTCAGCTGCTCAAAATGCAAACCAACACTGCTTATAGAACAACCCACACATGCTCGACATAGTAATTATATGTGCAAACCACGTGACATGCGTAAGCAATGGACGTGCAGTTGCGCGGAGGAACAGGGCAACAAATTTCGAGTTTATTCTATTGTACAACTCAATATCGAAGCAGCAGACTACGATTAACGAAGTTATCGTATTCAAAGCGAGAAGCAGGAGCAAGGTTAAATACGCCGAGCAGATCTACTGCTCGCGTGAGAGCTGCTGGCCGGCAAGGTTTCGGATCGGACTGCATTTCAGTTCTATCAAATCACGATTTATCTTGCAAGAATGCGATTCCAACTTCTAACGATGAAGTACTAAAAGGAATCTTTTGCTAATGTTTTTTGAACTGGCTGACATCCGGAACCCGGGCCGCAGAGCTTCAGGCAATCCGACGTTGAACGACTCGACCTCAGCTCGGTCGACTTGGTTAACCGCTTATGGTTGAAGAATAACAATCCAGCCGCAGGTAATGTAGCACTTGGAATCTGATTCCAGAGTTTTTTTGCACGCTTCCGACTCGGGATACAAAGGGAAAATAAACAGAACAAAGGATTGCAAGGCCGACCAAGCTAAACACGCTCATTGTTGCCAATCGAGTCGATAACAACCGAAACCAAGACAAAATAAAAAATTTTGGCGCACGTTGTAGCGATTTGGGGCATAATGGCGCAGATAAATGTGTCTGGTGCAAAATGGTGCAAATGGCGCAGCCGTTCCAGCCCTGAATATCTGTCGGCGTCAGGTAGCCGAATGGGAGCTGGAACCTGTTTGTGAAAACGGCGTTGTTCATATTTTCATATCCCTTTTGCATGTTGACGTTGCTGACAACTAACATGGCTGCCTTCACAGAGTGCCGCACCGCTATAGCTCACTGTGTCGGCCGCACTCGGCGACTGCTAAAGGCAACCAAAACCGTCGGGTAATCCCGTTTACGTCACTTCCCCTTTTGGAGACCCGGAAAGCAAGGATGTAGACTGTGAGTTACGCTTTTGCCAGTTTGTGGACGCAGTAATAAGCGTTGTAGATGCTTTATACTGCATCTGCGACCGCGGAAATGAAATGTACGATACAGGAAAACATAAGGAACGAGAACGCCATTCGGGGGTGCTGGAGACGAGAGAGATTGGAACTGTCACAAAACAATTTATGTTACGCTAACATTCGTAGGTGTGAACTCAAATTGGCTCAGAAAAGTCCGCAAACATTTGTAGGTGTAAACTGAAATAAACATACTGTAAAAGTGTGTAGGCACAATCTCAAATACGTACAGAAAGAGTTTGTGAACGTTCATTTGTGTGATCTCGAATACGTTCAGAAAAACTAGTAATTTCCACCTGGTGCTTTGGGGTGACTGAAACGGAGGTAAGGAACGACGTTCTAGGTTTGCGGAGGGGCATTTGCCGACGTCCTTGTCGGTTCGTCCCCGTGCAGTAGCGCACAACACTTCAGTACACCAAAGCCGCAAAAAAGGTCTCATTGGATGACAGGCTGTAGTGCACGTGCAGGTGATCGTGGTGTGCTAGACGAGTTTTGACAGAAGATTCTTTACACGGACTAGTAGGAATACCAAAACCTGTAGCGCGTCAACCAAGCAAAGTTCTTGCAGCTTTTCTATATGCGTGGAATCAAGAACTGCGTGACAACATCGACCAGCAAACTAACGAAAGAACAAAGCACAAAGATGCACCATCTTCGCGCTGCTCTTTAAAAATAAATCAATTTATTGTTGCTTGACTAAACATATTTGAAGCGTGGTTTGAAGTAAACAAATATGTGAGTGAAAAGGCGCTCGGATTTTTCGGTCTGCGCTTTTTACGAATGTTTGGTGGAAGTTTACTCGAAAACTGTTTTGCCTGGCAACAACACACCTTTTTCTTCTTTTTATTTTGACAAGCAAAAAAAGACGCCATATAGTTTCCTTTTGTTTATTCGTGGACTCATTCTCTCGTGCAATTCTTGGTTCCACACATGAAGAAAGCTACAGGATCTCTTCCCGGCCGACAAGATGCGGGTTCCAGTACTCCTCCAGGTCTTGTGTCGAAAAGCTTCTGTCTAAGCTCATTTACCAGGTCGCACTCTGCCCTGCACATTTATCTAGCTTTTCATCAGGCAAGACCGAGACTCGATGAGATTGGGCAAGACTTTTTTGTGCCTGTGGCGTACAGAAGTGACGCGCGCGCGAGTGCGCAGAGATGAGGACATGGACAAACACCCCCTTCGAAAGTCAGGGACTCCGTCGTTTCTACTCCGACCCTCTTCGAGCGGGACCACACTTGTGTTATGCCTTGATTAGTAAACCTAGTGGCACTTTGTGCTAAGCCTCTCACGGTGTTCTGTCTTGCACGGCATGTTACAGCAGTGCACAAATATTTTTCGTATTAATGCGACAGCGCCTAAACCATAGCAAGAAACGTTGAATTAGCTTTTGGACGACGGTGCCGCTGTGCAGTCGTTAAGTGATATGGTCGACCTTCGCCGTCCGTCGTCTCCCTTTCCGTATGATAGTGCATGGGAGGTGGACGATCCGCGGACCCGTCGTCACGTGATTGATCCGTCTGCGAATCGGTCCATCCTGTAAACTGGCTGGCGCCGTTGGCACCATGTTGCAGCTTTTTGACGTAAGAACCGGGAAAGCAAACACACTAAGCAGGAAATTAATGTGTGTTCCTATGGGAGCTCAGCGGGACTGGCGCTTCTTAACGTAAAAATCCGGGAAAACGCATAAAACCGGGAATGTATCAACGAAGCTCCACTGTACCAAAAGCATTTTGAGCAAAATGCTCTATCAATAAGCAACTTAAAAAAAATTGTCTGCATCTCCACGTGGTGAATGATGTTGATTGGGCCGAAGCTCTGGTGGTGCTTGTCTGCGTAGACGCTGAGCCGCAGCATGCCGAGCCTTTCGTTCGTTTTCATCCATGTCAGAAAGAGAATGTGTGGTATGGAACATGGTTATATACGCATTTGAGCATTTGACCGCAGCGCCCTCTCGTCTATAAACGTTCAGTCAATGCATGCGAAGTTTAACGCGATTATATACCCACTTGACCGCAGCGCCCTCTCCTGTATTGACGTTGAGCGGCTACATGCGACGTTTCACCCATAACATCCCCAGCTCTTGAGCTACTACCACATCTGAGCCCCCTACTCGTCCCGCAGCCGTGGCCGAGTAGTTAAGGCAATGGATTAGAAATCCATTGGGGTCTCCCCGCACAGGGTCAAATCCTGTTAACTGCCAAACAGTTTTTCATTTTTTTTTTTTTTTTTTACAGGAGCACGTGAGCTTACGAGCAGGAGCACGAGCACCGGGCGCCGGACCTACGGACATGGCTAGCCCCTAAAAGCTTCGCCCCTAAACTTTTTTTTTTTTTTTTTGCTTTACACGAGCAGGTGATTACGTGCTCGTGAGCATGTGAGCTCACGAGCAGGAGCAGGGACGCCGGAGCTACATACCGATATGGCTAGCCCCTAAAAAAAATTGTTTGTTGTTTTTGTAGTTTTTTACATACCACACCCATTGGCCATCGACCAAACCAGACCTATGGTTTCCACACATTGCCAAAATTAGAATTTGGTGTGTGGGGACAATTTGCGCCATCACGTGGAGAACCGAGGAACTACAGATTTGGTTTCGATTTTGTTTTGCACTTTCTTCTAAGCTGGTGAGTCATCGGAAATAAATCTCTGCGGGGCGGTGGCATTTGTCAAACGTGGTGCCCTGCCGATATTGGAAACCGCTACAAAGACAGCTTGAATTCTGCGATTTATAACTGCTTTTGCTGTTTGGATGACAGCAGCCGTGAGGACTGTGGATGATGTCGAATCATTTGATTTGAGCTCCTACAGCTACATTTCATCTCTAAAGCGTCGAATAGTGTAGGGTGCTCATTGGAGGGCGTCGTTCTAGCTTTCTAGGCTTTCTGAGCTGGCACACATTCTATGTGTGCCGAAAGTCATAAAAACAGCAGCAGAGGAAAAGATAAATTAAGGTTTTGTGAAGAAAAAAAAAAAGAGTTCGGAGGACAGGCAATTTGCCTGCAACAGCATCCCTGAACGGCATGACCCCATAAAAATCCTTTTGCCGACAAAGAAAACAAAAATGACCGTACAGTAAACTTTCGTTAGTTCGACCTCGGTTAATTCGACTTTTCGTTTAATTCGATCGTGTTCAAAAGTCCCGGCAAGCGCTTATACATTTCTATGGGAGGAAAAGTTTGATAGTTGGAACTCGGGAAGGCTCCGCATCAGATAATTCGTCCCGAGCGAATGCGAGCGGGCTCACATTGCACAGCACCACAGCAGAAAAACCACCAAGGTACGGCGAAACACCGTCCCTTTGCTGCAAAGCCGTACACGTTCGCAAATATGCGCCTGCTCCTCTACGCCGTTAAGGTGGGCCGTAGCGAATGACACGAGACAGTGCAACCAATCTGGCATGGAGTAGCGCGGAGAAACATACACGTGATCGGGCACGGAGACACCGCGCTCTCAAAGCGCTTTTCTGTAGCATTGTGTGCGGTCCATCTTGCGCGTCAGAAAGCGCGGGTTCTCTTTTCCTTTTTTGTTTTGTTTTGTTATTTTTCTTTGTCGCCGACAGACTGGCTGCCTGGCGCCAAAGTCAGCTCGTAAAACCTGCTTTTTTTCGTTTTTTTTTTTTTTTTTTTTTAAGTGCACGATTTTGCGTGGATGTGACATTTCGTTACGTTGCTCTCCTGGAGCATGCCTTTGGACATGCGTTTTAAGCGCAGACGGCAGCAGATCATCCGTGAGTACTTGGACAATAAAAGGAAGTTTAATTTTAAATTTTCCATTTTTTTGTCCTTTTTTTTATTTGATCATTCGGATAATTTGACCAAATTTCAAGGTCCCGTCGAGGTCAAATTAACAAAAGTTCACTGTATCAGTTCAAGATTTCTACCTTACCGAAGTGATAGTGGTGTGTATGGGGCACACTTTGTACATTTAGGATTTTTTCTAGATTGCAGTATGATTTGAGATAGCCTCAATATTTAGACATTTGTTCTCAGTTTTGTATAAATTCCAAGTTCACCATTTAAATTAGACAAATCGTTTTTCCAGACATTGGTGAAAACCTCTTTTTCTTCCAAAGAGCAGCTTATTGGCTGCATATTGATGGATCGTAATTAGTCGTATATTTACCAGTTCTTAAAAAGAAAAAAAAGTGTTGTCCATCCCTAAAAAACGCCACTTTTCCCCGTGATATGGAAAGAGTTAAGGGTAAACACTAGGGGTGTGCAAATACCGAATAGTAGTTTTCGAATCGAATACCGAATCGAATCAAGAAAAAAAAGCCAAATATCGAATCGAATAGTGATTTTATTTATAGGAATTTTTCAAAGTGTGCTGCGAATGAGATTATTATATGTGCGGAGTATGCACCTGGTGCAGAATATGCGTCTTGTACAAAACAAAAGCCAAAATGTAAAAAAGTTATGGTGAAAAAAAAAAGCAGTTGTT